>VMDO01034666.1:0-16763 GCA_007922755.1 Pedetes capensis
TCTGACTCATGCCATGGTATTTTCAGTCGCATCATATGGTTGTGAAAGCTGGACATTGAACAAGAGAGACAGAAAAAGAATTGATGCTTTTGAATTGTGGTGCTGGAGACGTCTATTGAGTATACCATGGACTGCCAAAAGAACCAACAGATCTGTCCTAGAAGAAGTACAACCAGAGTGCTCCTTGGAAGCAAAAATGACCAGACTGCATCTTACATATTTCGGACATGTAGTGAGGAGAGAACAATCCCTGGAGAAGGACATCATGTTTGGGAGAGTGGCAGATCAACGTAAAAGAGGAAAACCCTCGACCAGAGGAATGACACAGTGTCTGCAAGAATGGGCTTAAACATAAATAAGATCATTTGCCTGGCACAGAATCGGCAAGTGTTTCAATCTGCTGTACATAGGGTCGCTATGAGTTGGACTCGACTGGACGGCACCTAACAACAACATATCCTTTATTTATAAATCTTGGAGGGTACAGAGTAATAAGGCTTATGCAATTTCCATTATGCAACTATTACATCACTTTTGGTTTCTCTTTTATCAACTTACATATTTAACAGAAACTTTTGATTAATATAGAGTAAAAAGAAGTGTATGCATTTTTGCTTTATATTCCCTTTTCCATCATGCATATGTATTGTTGTATGATCTATTTTGGGATTATCCTTTCTCTCCTTATCATTCCACATTGTTTCCCCTCCCCTTGCCCACTTAGTCAAACTCTACTCCCCCCCTCCCCCTCCCCCTTCTTTCTACTCTGTTTTCATTTTCCCTTCTTAGATAAGCCTGGCTGAATATGTGTCTGTGTATATGTGTGTGTCTGTGTGTGTATTCTTCCTTTAAGTTAGATTTAGCTCTCACATATGAGTGAGAACATATGTTATTTCTCTTTTTGGGCCTGGGTTTTTTCACTTAAGATAATATTCTCCAGTTCCATTCTTATTGGTACACATGACATTATTTCATTACTTTTATTGCTGAATAATATTCATTCGTGTATATATACTACAATTCTTTTACCCATTTCTCTGTTGATGGACATCTTGGTTTGTTCCATATCTTTGTGATTGTGAACAGTGCTGCATTAAATATGGAAACGCAGATGTCTCTGTGGTATGATGATTTGTCTCATATTGGGTATATTCCCAGGAGTGGTATAGCTGGGTCACTGTTGTTGTTGTTAGGTTCTGTCGAGTCGAGTCCACCTCATAGTGACCCTATGTACAGCTGGGTCATGTGGGGGTTCTATTCATAGTTTTCTAAGGTATCACTATATTGATTTCCAAACTGACTTAACTAATTTACAGTCCCACTAGCAGTGTAAAAGTGTTCCTTTTTCTCTGCATCTTTGCCAGCATTTCTTATTGTTTTCTTGATCTTGGCCATTCTCACTGGAGTAAGACGGAATCTCAGTGTTGTTTTCATTTGCATTTCCTTGATGGCTAAGGACAATGAGCATTTTTTCCTGTGTTTCTTGGCCCTTTGAACTTCTTCATTTGAGAACTGTCTATTCATTTCCTTTGCCCACTTATGTATTGGGTTATTTGTTGTCTTGGAATTTATTTTGTTAAGTTCTTTGCATATTCTAGATATTAATCCTCTGTCAGATGTGAAGGATGCGAAGAATTTCTCCCATTCAGTGGGCTCTCCTTTAACTCTGTTAATTGTTTCCTTTGCTGTACAGAAGCTTTTTAATTTCATGTAATCCCATTTATTAATTCTTGGTGCCATTTCCTGGGTTATGGAAGTCTTGTTAGGGAAATACTTTCCTATGCCTATGTGTTGGAGCATGTTTCCTTTTTTCTAGTAGTTTTAAGGTTTCTGGTATTATGTGGAGGTCTCTGATCCATTTTAAATTGATTCTTGTGCACATTGAGAAATTCAGGTCTATTTTCAATTTTCTGCAAATGGAAATCCAATTTTCTCAGCACCATTTGTTGAAGAGACTCATTTTCTCCATTGGATATCCTTAGCCCTTTGGTCAAAGATCAGATGGCTGTAGTTGCATGGGTATATCCCTGGGTTTTTAATTCTGTTCCTTTGGTCTTCAAGCCTATTTTTGTGCCAGTACCAAACTATAAGCCTGTAGTATAGTATGAAGTCAGGTATTGTGATGCTGCTTGTGCTGCTTTTGCAGTGTAAGATTATTTTGGCTGTCTGTGGTCTTTTGTGTTTCCATATGAGTTTTAGGATTTTTTCCATTTCTGCAAAGTCTGCCATTGGAATTTTAATGGGGATTGCATTTAATCTGTAAATTGCTTTTGGTAGTATAGCCATTTTTACAATATTGATTCTCTCAATCCATGAACAAGGGAGAGGTCTTTCCATCTTCTAGTATCCTCCGCAATTTCTTTTTTTAAGGTTTTAAACTTTTCCTTGTAGAGATCTTCAGGGTCTTTGGTTAGATTGGTTCCTAAACATTTAATTTTTTGGTGGGCTATTGTGAATGGGATTGTTACCTTAATTTCCTTCTGTTCCTGTTCACTATTGGTGTAAGGGAAGGCTACTGATTTTTGAGTGTTAATTTTGTATCCTTCTACTTTGCTGAAGGATTTTATTAGCTCTAAGAGTTTTGTAGAGGAATTTTTTGGTTCCTTTAGGTAAAGGATCATGTTGTCCAAAAATAAGAGTAATGTGATATCTTCTTTGCTTATCTGTATCCCGTTGATTTCTTTCTCTTGCCTAATTTCTTTGGCTAGGACTTCAATTATAGGACTTCAATCATAATACTGAATAAGAGATGAGAGAGTGGACATCCTTATCTTATTCCAAATCTTAGAGGGAATGATTTCAATTTCCCCCATTTAATATGATATTGGTATAGGTTTTTTATAGATGGCCTTATGATGTTGAGGTATTTCCCTATTATGCCTGTCTTCTCCAGGGCTTTTTTTCATGGAAGGATGTTGCACTTTTTCAAAGCCCATCTCATCATTGATTGAGATGATCATGTGATTTATGCCTGCAAGTCTCTTGATATGTTGAGTGACATTGATTGATTTTCATATGTTGAACCAGCTTTGCATCTGTGGAATGAAGCCCACTTGATCATGGTGCATGATCTTTTTTATGCGTCACTGAATTTGGTTTGCCAGAATTTTATTGAGAATTTTTGCGTCAGTGTTCATCAGAGAAATTGGTCTATAGTTCTCTTTCTTTGAAGTGTCCTTGCCTGGTTTTAATAACAAGGTGATACTGACTTTGCAGAATGAGTTCAGAAGTGCGCCTTCATTTTTTCCTTTATGAAATAATTTGAGGAGAATAAATTTTAATTCTTCTTTGAAGGTTTGATAGAATTCTGCTGCAAACTTATCGGGCCCTGTGCTTCTCTTTGTTGGGAAACTATTTTTATTACTGTCTGTATTTCAGGGAAAGTGATGGGTCTTTTTAAATTGCTTATGTCCTCTTGGCTTAATTTTGGTAATTCATATGCATTAATGAACTTTTCCATTTCTTCAGTATTTTCATTTTTGGGGGTAGTACAATTTCTCAAGGTACTCCCTGATGATCTTCTAGATTTTGTTGGTATCAGTGGTTATGACCACATTTGCATCTCTAATTTCTTTTTTAATTTGGGATTTCTCTTTCTTTCTTTGGGTAAGAGGGCTATAGGGAGCATATATTTAATTTTTTGAAGAACCAGATCTGAGACTCATTAATTCTTTAAATTGTCTTTTGGGATTCTAATTGGGATATTTCTGCCTTGAACTTTATAATTTCTGTCTGAGTGCTCCTTTGGGATTGGCTTGTTGCTGGCCTTCTAGTGCCTTAAGATGTGTTGTTAAGTTACTTAGTTGTGCCTTCCCTAACTTTTTGATGAAAGAATTCATGGCTATGAACTTCCCTCTTAGAACTGCTTTGCTGTATCCCATATGTTTTGATAGGATGTATTTTCATCCTTGTTTTATTGAAGAAATTTTTAAATTTCCTCTCTGATTTCTTTGATAACCCATTGATCATTCAGCAGTGCATTATTTACTTTCCATGAATTTGTAACATTTCTGAAATTTTTCTTGCTTTTGAGTTCTAATTTTATTCCACTGTGGTCTAATAAGGTACAGAGAATGATTTTTTTTATTTGTTGAGACCATTTTTGTGAACTAAAATGTAATCTATTTTAGAAAAAGTTCCATGTGGTGCTGAGAAGAATGCGTATTCTGCATCAGATGGAAAGAATATTCTGTAGATGTCTGCAAGGTCCACTTGGTCTATGGTGGTAGTTACATCCTTCTTTTCTCTGTTGATGGTTTGCTCTGATGATCTGTCTTTTGGTGAAGGTAGAGTACTGAAATCTCCCATAATTATTGTATATGGTCCAATGTGTTCCTTTATCCCCAATAAAATTTGTTTTATGAAGCTGGGTGTCCCTGTATTTGGTGAGTAAATAGTAAGTATCATTATGGGTTCCTGGTTGACTGTTCCTTTTTCTATGTACTGCCCTTTGTCTCTTCTAATTAGTTTGGAGTTGAAGCCTAAATTGTACAAAATTAACATTGTCAGTTGTGTTTTGTTGTGTTTTTCTTTTGGTTCCCACATGCTTGGTATATTGTTTTCTAGCCTTTAATTTTCAGAGTTTTATGGTCTTTATGGGTAAGGTGAGTCTCTTGAATGCCACATATGGAGCGTTTATGATTTTTAATCCAATTGGCCAGCCTATGCCTGATGATCAGTGAGTAAAGAGCACTTACATTGAGAGTAATTATCGGGAGGTGCGTGTTATTCTGCATTGATTTGGTACTTATTTCTGTTTTTTATTCATATTTAGCCTATTGATTTCTTAAGCTCCCTTCTTGTTCATTATTCATTCCTCTGATCTCATGTTTGGGGTTATCTTACTTCTCCCACTGTGGTGTTTCATTGACATTCCTCTGTAATGCTAGCTTCATGCTCACTAAACATTTAAACAAGTCAATATCACGGAATGTCTTGAACTCACCATCTATTTTAAAGGATAGCTTCATTGGATGATTTAATCTTGATTGGCAGTTATTCTTTTTCAGGTATTGAATGATGTCTGGCCAAGCTTTCCTTGCCTTTTAGGTTGTTGTTGAGAAGTCAGTAGTTATTCTAATGGGTTTGCCTTTATAAGTAAGTTGATGTTTCTCTCTTGTAGCTTTTAGAATAGCTTCTTTGCACTCTAGATTTAGCATTATAATTATAATGTGCTGTGGAAAGGATCTGTTCTGTTCTCCTCTGTTTGGGATTCTAAATGTTTTGGTTGTATAGGTATCCAGCTCCTGCCTTAGGTTTGGGAAGTTTTCATCTAACATTTCCTTGAATAAATTTTCTAATCTCACGTTGTTTTTAGCTCTTTCATGAACCCCCTGAATTCACAAGTTTTGTTTCTCCATTTAATCAAAGACCTCTTGAAAATCTCACTCACATTGCTTCGTCTTTCCTTCTATCTTGGCATCTGAGTAAATACAGTCTTCTATCTTTTCCTTAGCTTTATTTATACAATTTTTGCCTTTGTCTCATCTGGACACTGAAGATTCTACCATAATACTGAGTTGATTAATTTTTCTTTGCATCTCTCAGACCTCTCTTTGATTCTTCTTCAGGATCTTATTTTCTCCAGAGAAATTTTCTTCCAAGTTAGATATCTTTTTGTTCAGGGTATCAATTGCTCTCATGGTGATGTATTTGAGGTCTTTCAACATATTTATAAGCACAGATCTAGATTCTCTATCAGGCATCCTGGAAAAACCCCACATTATCCATTGAGAGGCTTTGGTCTATAGGATCTTCCCATTCAACTTGACATTTCATGTTTTGTGTACAGGCACTCTGTAGCAGCTTAAAGAGTGTCTCTTTGTCTCCCCAGTCGCACTGGCATACCAGATGCCTACATGCACTTCTCTATCTCTAGCTGCTATTCATACCATTGCTTGGTCTGGGTGCTAGGCCTCACCTTGTCCAGATGTAAAGAGGTTCTCTCTACCCCCTCCCATGTGACTGGATGATGACTGGTTGCTGACACTTCTCTCTTGCCCCCCCCCATAAGTCCCAGCTTCAGGGTCTGGTGCCTAGCTCTCACTGAAGCCTCTGTGGCCAGGACTGCCCCCATCTACTTTTCTCTGTCCCCTGTGCTCACTGTTCCCAATCATGCCACTTCCTGCAGATCTCTCTTAGGATCTCCAAACTTGTGGCACCCCTTCTCTTTGTTGTAGGTGCTCCTGGGCTATAAAATGTTTAGGCCACACTGCAGCCTAAACATTGTCTCTTAGGCTCCTTGTACTCAGGTTGCCAGTTCTCTGTGTCACAGGCACTGCTGGCTCCTAAATGCATTCCTGCCTGCATTGTTTTTCTTAGGCTTGCTGTTCACTTATGCACCACTTGTCTAGGTTACAAGCACACCTGCACTTTAAATGTGATACTGCCTGAACTGTGTCTCTTAGGCTCCCAGGACCTGCAGTATCACTTCTCTACTTGTCAAGCACAAGCACTCTGTTGCAGTCTAAATAGTGTATCTTTGTCTCCCCAGTCCCACCAGCACACCAGATGCTTACATGCCCCTCTCTATCTTTTGCCACCATTCAGTTTTCTCCCTGGTCCTCTTGTTCCAGTGGCATCAGAGGCCAGGGCAGCATGAGTCTCTCCCAAGTAAAAACAAAACGAATGAACAAACAAACAAAAATCCCCGAAGTCCCAAGGTCTAAGACTTAGCAGGGGGGCCATATAGTCCAGTCTCCCCCCTAGAAGAGTCCTGCAGTACCTCTAGACAGCTGTGCACCCACTCAGAGGGCTGCTGAAACCTTTTGCAGTTGTTTTCCTACTGTTGTAGTGAGTTGCCACGCCATTTCCTCCTCTTCTTCGTCGTTTAATCTCCACATTTTGGCACATTGTCCTCATGCCATCCTTTTTTCCTTAAAATAATTAAAGCCGCTCTCCACTCTTTTTTTGTTTTGAGTAGAGAATTTCACAAATTTCCCTAACAGTTTTCTTCCTCACTTGAAGTGTGGCTGTTAACCATCTGCCATCTTAACTGGAACTCTCTAGGTGAGTGTTTTACAAACTGTGGGCTGTGACCCATTATACAATAATGAAATTTACTTACTGGGCTGCCATCAGCATTTAAAAATTTTTAAATAAATAAAATGGATGGAACAGAATGAAATAGAATAAAACCAAGAGTTAGAATACAGTGCATTGCACTCAACAAGGGTGAGTTTTGTAAAATTTGTTTCTTCTATGTACACGTGTCCTTAGTCACCACAAAAATATTTCTTGCTGTTGGCCATGATAAAATTTCACTTTTTTGGAAAACATTGATCTGTGTGATTTGGTAGAGAAGAGCATGAAGATAAACCTTGAGGCCACTCTCAATTTTATAAATGCTGCTACTACAATAACCACTAGTTTAAGGGAATTCATTGTGTGTCATTCACCATTTTAAGTATTTCAAATTCATCTTATTTAATCATCATCAAAACCTTCTTTGATAGGTTTTATGTTAGTTTTACAAGAATAGAAACTGTGGCTCAACCAAAGCCCAGTACCAAATTCAAGTAACTAGTAAGAGTAAGAGCTAAGGTACATCCCTAGGTCTCTCTGTTCCTACATTTGGGTTCTTAACAACTTGAGACCACTTCCCTCCCTAATTGGTCAATACATGCTTAAATTCATTAGTTAAGTGAATATGAAAATCTTGATTGTGCTGAAAGCTTTATATTAAATAAAATGAACATGTTTAGACAAATAATTTCAGATTCCTATAAACTTCTAGTAACCTGCTGGAAGTAGAGCCAGTTGCCTATTTAACTCACAGCTTCATGCCTCAAACCCAGCCTCAAGGATATCTAATGGACATATGAAAGATAAGACAGAAGGAATATGAATTCAAGGCACTAACACTACGAGGGGCACTATGAGCCAGACAGGACTTGATGGCACCTAACAACAACAAACATTTTCATAGCCTGATCCCTCTAGTTGCTTCCATTCTATTCCACACATAAATCTTGTCCCAGGGCACATTTGGTTGTTGTCTTTTTATAGTTTGAGCTAAATCAGTTCAACTACTTTTGAGTTGATGAAAGAAAAATATCATACTTATTCCACTTCCAAAATAAGCTCCTCTTTCGGGTACACAGAAAGCTCAGAAAAGGCTAAAACTTTTAAACTTCCCACTTCACATATGGAAACTTCTTGGTCCTCAATACTTTTCAATGTACTTTAAAAATTTCCGGTGATTTGCTCATTTTGCAAATTCCTATGTTTTGTCATTGTTTTTGTAACTCCCTTGGCTTATATCCTGTGTGTTTCCCCGGTGCATTATAGGTCAGAGGTACTGGACTTATTGAATGCCACTATTTGCAAAGTGTGTCTGGAGGGGGATAGTGATTAAGCTGGGGAGAGATGCTGAATACAGCATCCTGCAGAGCCCCTGCAGGAGTGTAGGTTAGGTCAAAGATACCCAAAAGGGAAAGCTCCCTTTTGTTTTCTGGCTGCTTGCACAGGCCACAGCAACACCACACAGCTCCTGGCTTAAGAATGAAATTCTCTCCAGACAGAGGAAGGCTGAAACTTGACCTAACTGGCTATTAGCTTCTCTGTTGTGGTTCCCGGCCACTCTTCAGAGATTCTTTGATCTCTTTGTTTGGAATGAAAATTAATTGACTCATACATGTACAAAATCTCTAGGCGAAACATTTTCCATTGTTACCAGAGTCCTGAGAATGCACTGGGGCCACAGTTACTGTCAAGAGTCAAGCCTAAATCTCAGCTGCCCACCATGAGGCCCAGCAGCTTTCTGGCTGGACTTTGCTCTTGGGGATAAGCATTCAGCCCCACCTGCAGCCACATCCTTCCAATGCTTTTCAGAACAGGAACAATTGCCTCAGTCCTTTCGTTCTCCTGGATATTCTATTTTTGCCAGGCTGGAATAGGATATTGCAGACCTGCTCTAGCCAAAGCCAGGCTGATTTCTCCAAAGGAAGCCCAGGACTCCAGGCCCAGGGTTTCCTAGCCCAGGCTGTACTCTTATCCCTGCCTGTTCCAGTCACCACCCTCATGGAGGCAGAGTGGCAAGGGCAAAGCAAAGGGATTCTGCTTCTAAACCTTACCACTCTGCCTGAAGCTTCTAGAAACAAAGGACATTTAATAATAGAATTCTTCTCTGGTATTTATAGCATCAATTGCTCAAAGCTGTTTTAGGCTTTATTTTTAAAATCCCAGCCTTTGTCACAACCTCCCCAGGAACTGAAGCAGAAGGCAGGTACTAGCAGCTCCACTTTGCAGACCAGGAAACTGAGGGATCAATGAGGAGAGACTCCTTCAGGGATGGACTGTGAGCAAAGCCAGGTTAGAAGTGCAGAGCCCATTAGTACTGTTCTAGGATGATGAGGCTGTAGTCCTTTATTCACTCATTCATTTCTCCATTTGTCCAACAGGAAGTTTGGATTCTTTTGTAGCTGCTGCACTGGGTTCCATGGATTCTGACATAAATAAGCTATGGTCCCCCATGTCTTCAACAAATAAATCTCAAGGAAACAAAACAGAAAGGGAGAATTTGTTGATTGGAAGAGATTTCAGAGATGTATCAACTGAGTAAAATGTGTGGCCCCTGTTTAAATGTTAAATCAAGCACACCAAATATTAAGAACACATATATGGGACAAGAGGGAGAGTTTTAATATGATTGGATAGTTAATAGTGAAAGGGTTGTTGATTTTTAGATATGATATAATTTCTGCATTATAATTACCTAACCATTTAGAAATATATACCAAAGTGTTTATAGATGAAATTATATGATGTTTGAGATTGGAGGAAATGGGTAAGGCACACAGATAAAAAAAGAATGCCCTTGAATTGCTAATGGTTGAAGCTGGGTAATGGATGCAGAGTAGTTCATTGTCCTTTTCTCTTTACTTTTGTGTACACTTGAACATTTCCACAATAGATAAATCAATTTTTAAAGAAGAAAATAAGCTATGGTACCGGCCCTCAAGGAGTTCCCAGATTTTTCACTTTACTGACAAACATTGGTGATGAGCCCAACCTCTTCTGAGCTGCAACAGCCAGGGTCAAGGAACATGAGGACCCAGCATGTGGCTACAAGTTCAGAAAAAAAAGTTAGCCAGAGTGCTGACAAGGCAAGGCAGGTGCAGCACTGACTAATGTGGGTTCTAATATCATTTCTCTCACTATCAGAGACTCACCCAGGAATTGCTGCTTGAGTTGGAAAGTCCCTATGGCCCTGAGGTAGGGAAAATGAGTTTAAGAGGCTGGAAGTGGCCTCCCAATGCAACACGACAAACAAGTGACAAAACCAATGGTCAAAAATATGAGGCTCTTGACTCCCATACCAGGAGTTTATTTTTTCAGCATTTATAAGATGTATCGTATGGGCCAGGAACCATGCTGGGCACTATTATAGTGTTGGCCCACCTCCAGATACTGAAAGGCAGATAAATCCATATTTATTTCATTTTATTACCTTACTCCATTATCTCCTACACAGTAAGCACTTGACAGGAGATGGATATAATTGGGGTTGAGGTCCTGAAGAATAATATTCTGTGTTTCGATCTGGCATATATTGTGGAACTATTTATGTCCCTTGTTCCCTTCTCTCAAATTCTTGAGTTGATGCTCTAACCTCTAATACTTCAGAATGAAACCATATTTGGAGACAGGGTCTTAGAGATATACTTAGTTGAGATAAGGTTATTAGAGTGGTCGGCTTTAATTCAATTTGACTGGTATCTTTTCAGAAAAAGGAGAAATTTGGATGCAGACCTAGACTCACATAAAAGGAAGACAGTCATGTACAAGTCAAGGAGAGAGACCTAGAATAGCCTTCAAAAGGAACTAACTCTGCTGTCACCTTGATCTTCGACTTCTAGTCTCCACTGCTGTAATCTAATAAATTTATACTATTTAAACTACTCTGGCTGTGTTATTTTATTATGGCAGTCCTAGAAAATTACCACAGCATATCTGAGTAGGCAGGTAAGTGGGAGAAGAAGTGGCCGAAGGAGAGTTGATGGAGAAGGGATTCATTTCACAAGCATGCATCATGCTCCTTTGATGTGGCAGGCACTGTGTAAGGTACCATGGGGGCTATAAAGATGGTCTTCTGCTCCCAGTACCCTGATACATGTTGGTCATACAGATGAAATATTATCTAACAATTATAATACAGGGCGGAAAGTACTGAGCAACCTGAAAGAAGTAATAGTAAAGTGTCAGTGGAGTTTAGAACACAAGGTTGGTCTCTTTCAGCTAAGAGGAGAAGATTAGAAAAGACTAAATGCAAAGTATCTCAGTTAAGATGTCTTAAGGAATGGGTCCCCCACACGTCTGTCAGTTTGCTGCACTGTGGGGGCTTGCATGTTGCAATGAGGCTGAGAGATCTGCCACTGTAACCTCAGACATGAGCAAGGTTACCCACGGTGGACAGGTTTTCAGCTGAGCTTCCAGACTAAGACGGACTAGGGAATAGGACCTGGTGAACCACTCCTAAAACAACTAGCCACTGAAACGCTATGAATAGCAAAGAAACACTGTCAGATATAGTACCAGAAAATGAGCCCCCGAGGTTGGAAGGCACTCAAAAGACTACTGGGGAAGAGTTGCCTCCTCAAAGTAGAGTCTACCATGATGAGGGAAATGGAGTAAAGCCCCAGGGTGCTCAACTTGCTGATGTGGCACAACTCAAAATGAGAAACAACTGTAAACATCCATTAATAATTGGAACATGGAATGTACGTAGTATGAAACTAGGAAAATTAGAAATTGATAAAAGAGAAATGGAGCGCATAAACATCAACATTCTAGGCATCAGTGAGCTAAAATGGGCCAGCATAGGCCGTTTTGAGTCAGACAATCATATGGTCTACTATGCTGGGAATGAAAACTAAAGAGAAACGGGGTTGCATCCATCATCAAAAAAGATATTTCAAGATCTGTCATGAAATACAATGTTGTCAGTGATAGAATAATATCCATACGCCTACAAGGATGGCCAGTTAATATGACTATTATTCAAATTTATGAAACCACCACTAAGGCCACAAAGGAAGAAAGGGAAGACTTCTATCAGCTTCTGCAATCTGAAATAGATCAAACATGCAATCAAGACATACTGATAATCACTGGTGACTGGAATGCAAAGGTAGGAAACAAAGAAGAAGGCTCAGTAGTTGGAAAATATGGTCTTGGTGACAGAAATGAAGCTGGAGATCTCATGATAGAATTTTGTCAGACCAATGACATTTTCTTTACAAATACATTTTTTTCAACATCATAAATGGAGACTATACACATGGACTTCACCAGATGGAACATACAGGAATCAAATTGACTACATATGTGGAAAGAGACGATGGAAAAGCTCTATACAAAATGTCAAAGCAAGGCCAGCTGCTGACTGTGGATCAGACCATCAACTTCTCATATGCAAGTTCAAACTGAAGCTGAAGAAAATTAGAACAAGTATACGAGAGCCACGGTATGACCTTCAGTATATCCCACCTGAGTTCAGAGACCACCTCAAAAATAGGTGTAATGCATTAGACACAAATGACAGGAGACCAGAAGAGTTGTGGCATGACATAAAAGATATCATTCAAGAAGGAAGCAAAAAGTTCTTAAGAAGACAAGAAAAAAAGAAAAGACCAAATTACATGTCAAAGGAGATGCTAGAACTTGCCCTTGAACATGGAGCAGCTAAAGTAAAAGGAAGACATGATGAAGCTAAGGAACTAAACAGAAGATTTCAGAAGGCAGCTCCAGAAGATAGAAACAAATATTATAATGACATGTGCAAGGAGCTGGAGGCAGAAAACCAAAAGGGTAGAACACGCTCTGTGTTTCTCAAGCTTAAGGAAGTGAATGAAGAAAAAATTCAAGCCTCGAGTGGCAGTAATGAAAGATTCTACAGGGAAAATATTAAATGATGCAGGAAACATCAAAGAAGATGGGAAGAATACACAGAGTCATTATACAAGAAAGAATTGGTAGATGACCAACCATTCCAAGAGGTTGCATATGAAGAGGAACCAATGGTGTTGAAGGACGAAATGGAGGCTGCTTTGAAAGAACTGGCGAAACACAAGGCTCCAGGAATTGATGGGATGCCAATAGAGATGTTTCAACAAACAGATGCAGCACTGGAGGTGTTAACATGTTTATGCCAACAGGTTTGGAAAACAGCTACTTGGCCAACTGACTGGAAGAGATCCATATTTGTGCCTACTCCCAAAAAAGGGGATCCAACTGAATGTGCAAACTATCAGACAATATCATTAATAACACACACCAGCAAAATTCTACTAAAGATCCTTCAGAAGTGACTGCAGCAGTATATAGACAGGGAATTACCGGAAAATCAAGTGGGATTCAGAAGAGGGCGGGGAACCAGGGACATCATTGCTGATGTCAGGTGGATATTAGCTGAAAGCAGAGAATATTAGAAAGATGTCTATCTATGTTTTATTGACTACGCAAAAGCATTTGATTGTGTGGATCATAACATATTATGGATAACACTTTGGAAAATGGAAATACAAGAACACCTAATTGTGCTTGTGAGAAATCTGTACATGAACCAGGAGGCAGTTGTTCGAATAGAACAAGGAAACACTGAGTGGTTTACAGTTGAGAAAGGTGTGCATCAGGGCTGTATGCTTTCACCCTATCTCTTCAATTTATACGCTGAGCAAATAATCCGAGAAGCTGGACTTTATGAGGAAGAATGTGGCATCAAGATTGGAGGAAGACTCATTAACAACCTGTGTTATGCAGATGACACCACTTTCCTTGCTGAAAATGAAGAGGATTTAAAACATTTACTGATGAAGATCAAAGATCATAGCCTTCAATATGGGTTACACCTAAACATCAACAAAACAAAAATCCTTACAACTGGGTCAGCACGCAACTTCACAATAAATGGAGAAAAGACTGAGGTTGTCCAAGATTTTGCTTTGCCTGGCTTCATAATCAACACCCACAGAAGCAGCAGTCAAGAAATCAAAAGACGCATTGCTCTAGGAAAAGTTGTGGGAAAAGATCTCTTTAGAGTATTGAAAAGCAAAGATGTCACATTGAAGACGAAGGTGCGTCTGACTCATGCCATGGTATTTTCAGTCACATCCTATGGTTATGAAACCTGGACAGTGAACAAGGGAGACAGAAAAAGAATTGATGCTTTTGAATTGTGGTGCTGGAGACGTCTATTGAATATACCATGGACTGCCAAAAGAACCAACAGATCTGTCCTAGAAGAAGTACAACCAGAGTGCTCCTTGGAAGCAAAAATGACCAGACTGCATCTTACATATTTCGGACATGTAGTGAGGAGAGAACAATCCCTGGAGAAGGACATCATGTTTGGGAGAGTGGCAGGTCAACGCAAAAGAGGAAAACCCTCCACCAGATGGATTGACACAGTGTCTGCAACAATGGGCTTAAACATAAATAAGATCGTTTGCCTGGAACAGAATCGGCAGGTGTTTCGATCTGCTGTACATAGGGTTGCTATGAGTCGGACTCAACTTGAAGGCACATAACAACAACAACAACAAGGAATGGGTAAAAATGGAATGCCGTGTCAATAAAGGGCATTCTCAGTGGAAGAAATAGCCTAAGTGTAGGCATGGTGGTGACATAAAAGAGTGGTCTCTAGTGGGAACAGTGGACCAGTTAAAAGGCACTTACAGAGATGTAGATGATATTGATGGTGGTGGCCAGAAGTAGGACAGAGACAGAATATTTGAGGCAGAGAATGTAGATCAGAATGGGCCTAATGACACTTTCCCTCAGTTTGAGGACTAAGGTGAGCAGAGGAGTTAGAAGTCACCTGGCTTAGTAGACTATAAGATTTAGATAAGGCAGGGTGCTCCTGTCCTGTGCCAAGCCCATGCTAGTGCCTGGCCAGAGCCTGAGGACCAAGCATTAAGCAAAACCATGGTCGCTATCACTTGTAAACTTGAGGTGGGGGACAGGCATAGGATGTGTCAACTAGGTGCACATTCAATATATTCCACTTTGAGAAATGTTCAGAAGGAGATATAAGGGGTGTTGAGGAGGAAGAGGAAGTGGAAGAGGACAATAGAGAAGGAAGAGAAAATTCTCTCTAGTTTGATTAGAGAACGAAGGCTTCTAAGAGGAAATGAGATCTAATTGAGACTGGGAGGTAAAGTAAGTTAGTGGTGGAGGGGGTTGTTGGGAGAGAAACTTTTCAAGGAAGGTTCTGTATTGGTAAAAACAACTTGAGACAAAGTCAGTGTGGTTCGAGTTTAAGAGCTATGGAGAATACTGCCTGAGAGGAAGGTAGAAGAACTGAGAGAGAACAGATTACACATGACAATGAGTAAGGACTTTATCCTGAAACATTGGGAAGCCATTGGAATGTTCTAAGCAAGGAGTTGACATGCTCAGCTTTGTATTTTTGAAATATCATCCTGGAAACACTATGGGACGTAACTGGTGGAGCTAGGAATAGAAGCAGTGGCCTGACTGGCTCTTATAGAGAACCAGGTAAAAGCCATCAGTGGTGTAGCATAGGGGGATAAGATGAAGATGAAGAGAAGTAGACAGATATAATGATAATTTAGGAAATAGTATCAACAGACTCAGGAGCCTATTTGGAAATATGGGCAAAGGAGTGAGAAGAGTCAGGGATGACTCCTAGGGTTTTGACCATAGCAGCTAAATGGCAGGAGTGGAGATAGGGTAAGCATATTTGGGAAGAGAGGGAAGATGATGAGATCAATTTGAGCATCTGGTATCCAGTGATTGCTGAGCAGAACAGCAAGAGTACATTGGCTTCACCAGGTTGAAGGCTACATATGTCTAACATTTCTCACTCAGCAATCTGTAGGCCAGATCAACAAGCAACTTGGGATGTCATGGTGCCCCATCTTTCATTACTGCCTCTGTGTCCAAATATGTGTCTGTGATCCATATGAGATCTGTTTCCCGAGAACTTCTTATCTGTGACTTTGTGAGGATAGGTTCACCCCCTGGGCATGATGGCACAGGCAGAGTCAAAGACAAGGACATTGGATCAGCCCAGGAGTGCTAAGACAGACCACAAGGCTACTACCACATCCATCTTGCCCTAGGAGAAACTCTTGATTTGTTTTCCCATCATGAATCCATTTGTTCTTCACAACAGCACTGTGTGGAAGACAGGAAATGAAATAGTTGATATCTATGCAGGCATATGTTCAAATCATTCAGCAAATGATTTAACCTGCAGACTTTGAGGATTATAACTTCTTTGTCCATCTACGTGTCTTTCTTTCTCTCCCCCTCAGTGCCCCTAGCACCTATCACATGGCTTGGCACAGAGAAAGAATACTGTCAGAACTTAGTGGAAGATATAAAATGGTGTATTCATCTAAATTAAACACAAAGAGTAGCTCCTACTTAAAGCTTTCTACATGCTATCTAAAGTTCCTATCCAAAGCTGTCTGGACAATGTTCCTTTAACTGCTATCATTTGTTAAGTATGTAAAACATTTCAAAATGCCAAGTATAGTAAACTATGGGGTCTAGCCTTCTAAAAGTTGTATGATCCTTGTTGTTAGGTGCCGTTGAGTACAAGTCTGACTCATAGCAACCCTATGTACAACTGAAGGACACACTCCCTGACACTGTGCCGTGCCCGGCACTGTATCAGTGCTTCTCTGCTATTCATGGGATTTTCGATGAATAATCAAGGAAAGTACCTTAATAGGCAGAGATTATCATCTGGGAAAATGAAATTTGCACTGGAAGCAGTAGACCTTCATTCCAGA
>VMDO01034667.1:0-16763 GCA_007922755.1 Pedetes capensis
TTTAGGATTGAATACCTGTGACCATTCCTTTCTAGCTTTCAATGTTGATATGGAGAGGTCTGCAGTAATTTTAATAGGTTTTGCTTTATAAGTAATAAGGGGTTTCTGCCTTGCTGCTTTCAATAGCTTCCCTGGTTTCTAGTGACAGCATTCAAGCGATTATATGTCTCGGGATGACCTATTTACATCAGCTTTTGAGGGAGTCCTGAATGTTTCAGTTGTGTATGTATCCATATCCTGTATTATCTTTGGGAAGTTTTCCTTGAGGATATCATACACTAGGTTTTGAAGGCCTCCAGTGGATCTTTCTTCTCCTCAGGGATGCCCTGAATTCTTAAGTTTCGTTTTTTCATTCTATCTGAGTTCTCCTGGAAATCTTTTTTTAAAATACTTTTATCATTGATTCCATTTCTGATTGCTTGTATTTAAGTTCATTTATGGCATCTTCAGAATTGGAAAAACTCAGCTCACATTCATCCAGTCTCGATGAAAAGGATTCTTTAGCCGAATTCAATTCAGCTATCTTCATTTGCGTTTCAATGATCATTGTTTGGTTTTTCCTTATCATTTCTAGTTGGAAGGATAGAACGGACTCCAAGTGAGATATCTTCTTTTCAAGGATTTCAAGGGTGCTGGTAGTATTCATTTTAATTTCTCTTAGCATGTTTGTAACCATAACTATGAATTCCAATTCAGAGATCTCTAAGAGTTGAGATTCCTTGGAGTTATTTGTTGGGGGGTTTTGGTCTGTGGGGCCTTAAGATCCATCCTACCCCTTTGTGTTTGTTGTAGGCTTACTTTGCTTGCCCATAACATGGTCCAGGAAATAGAATTCATCTCTCCTAAGTGTGCGGAACTTCTCCCTCTGTTATTCCTTTGAGATTGTGTGGTGCTGAATCTCTGGTGCTTATTTGAGCTTGGAAGCTGCATAGTTCCTCAGCTTTTTGGTCTGTGTGGCTCTTACTCTAGTTCACCAGCCTAACTCCAAAGGGGCTAGGGGTTAGGAAAGTGATAGATTCTGTTTCTCTTCTGTGGAGTGAGAAAGGGGATCTGGTGACAGAAGAGGGAGAAAGAGGAGGTAGAGGACAGAAACTAGTATGGTATGGCACCTAGTATGGTTACTATCCCCTGACTTTCCATTTTCTGTTTTTCTTTCTTCCCCCCCCCCCTTTTTTTTGGTACCTGCGGGGTTGAACCCAGGGCCTCAGGCATGCTTTGCAAGTGCTCTACCACTGAGATGCACTGCAAGTCCATTTTGTACTTATTTTTGAGAAAGGATCTTGCTAATTTATGCAGGCTTCCTCTGGCATTGAGCTTGTCATCCTCCTTCCTTTGCTTTCTGAGTTGCTGAGGTTACAGGCTTGTTCCACTGTGCCTGGCCTAACTGGCTTTCTTATAGTCATGGGATCCTTACCTGCTGCCTGTGACAACAGATATAGGGGGACTCTCCCAAAGTTGGCCTGAGGACTCCAGGATTTAATTCATGTGCTGCTACCTTGTTCCCTTCAATGTCAATGATGTTTTCAATATAACCAGATGTTATCAGCCAGCTATGTCTGAAAAGAGACCAATAAAGTGATGTGGAAAACAGGAGAAAGTTAGAACTGAGATGAAAAATTGGAAGTCTGAAGCTATCTTGAAGCTGATGAAAAACTTTGGCAAAGTGCTGATGTTGTAGGGCTGGATCTGTGTGGTAAGGAGTGGCTGGCAAGTTAGCCAGTTAATGGACAGATATTTGTTTCTATTTCTATTTTACTACTTTCATTTTGAGACTCGTTTGGGGTAGCTGCTTATGTTTAGAGTTTTATTGTTGGTGTTTTTCTGTATTTTATCAGAACACAAGTAAACTTCTTTTGAAGGTGTTCTTTTTGTGGTGTTCTTGAATGTGCTTTGCTTTTCAATCAGTGAACTGTTTTCCCATACAGATCCAGTTCTGTATTAGTCAGCAGTTGTTGCTATAGCAGAAACATCAGCCCAAACAAACTGATGGGGGAGGAAGTTAATGGGAGCTCACAGTTAGAGAACCAGTCCACAGTGGTGGCAGAGCAAGCATGGAAGTGGTGGTGGCAGAGCCTGTGGAGAATGACCTCATAGCCAGGAACAGGAAGAGACCAGGGATATAGGTCAGGGGTAAAAACCTCCCAAGGCCCGCCCTAGGGGCCTACTTCTACCACAGACCTGCCTCCCAAAGTTCCACAACCTCCCAGGAGAGTACCACTAGCTGGGGACCAAATGACATGATCTTTAAGGGACAATTTAGGGCCAAACCATAACAAGTTCCAATTTTAAGACAGAAGTAGTAGAAAATAAGACTTGTAGATGATCATTTAAAACAAACTTTGTTGGATGGTGTCTGTTAGCTTTCTTTTTTTTTTTCAGTGCTGTTAGTTGAACCCAGGGCCTCATGCATGCTTTGCAGGCACTCAACTACTGAGCTGCACCCCAAGCCCATTTCTTCTTTTTATTTTGAGGCAAGGTCTCACTATGTTTCTCAGGCTGCTCTGGCTTGAAACTCACAATCCTCCTGCCTCTGCCTCATAAGTCGCTGGGATTAGAGGCATGTACCATAATGGCTGTCTGTCTGTTAGTTTTTGTAAGAAATATCTGAATTTCTGAGTAAAAATTTTGAAATTTCTTTATTTCTAGGTCCTTGCTGGGCAAAATTTGCAAATTGTGTATCTGATAAAGAAATTGTGTGTAGAATGCACAAAGAACTCTTATAAATCAAAGATTTTAAAACAAATCAATTTAAAATGTATAAAGAATTTGGATATACATTTTCCCAAAGAAGATATACAAATAGCTAACAAGTACATGGAATGATATTCGACATCTTTAATCTTTAGGGAAAAGAAAATCAAACCCATACTGAAATATCACTTCACCCCCATCAACATAGTTATACCCCAAAAATGAGACAATAACAAGTATTAGTAAGAATGTGGAAAAATTGAAGCCTTCATACATTTTTGGTGAAACTGTAAAATGGCACAGCTATAGTGGAAAACAAATAGTGCCTGAAGTAAACACGCAGTTATAGTATGACCCAGGACTGTAGTTCTGTTTGTGGGAATATTCCTATACAAATTGAAAGCAAGAACTTGAACAGATACTTGTATACCACTGTTCATAGCAGTATTATTCACAGCAGCCAAATGGTAGAAAAATCCAACTATCTATCAACTGATAAATGGATAAGATAATATGGTATATCCATGCAATTCAATTTTATTTGGCCATAAAATAGAATAACATCCTGATTCATGCTACAACATGGGTGAATCTTGAAAACATTATGTTAATTGCAAAAGCCAAATACAAAACATCACATCTTATATGGTTGTATTTATGCCTATATGAAAAATGGAAGTCCAGCAAATCTACAGAGACAGAAAATAAATTGGCTATTTAGGGCTGGGGGAGGAGAGGAGGAATTGTGGGGTGATAGCCAAAGGACATGGGATTCATTTCTGAGGTGATGGGACTATTTCAAAACTGATTGTGATGATTGTTGCACAACTCAATGAACATATTGGGAACCATTAAGATTTATACTTTAAGTGGGCAAACTGTGTGGTATATGAATTATATCTCAACAAATCTGTTATGAAGAAAATGTTTGTTGGCCATGTTCTCTGTACTGTTCTGGCCTGTTCTGGGAACAGGGGTGCAGAGATATCTAAGATTCAGAAGCATTAAGGAACTTATTATTTAAGGAAGCAGATAAGAAGGAAGCAACTATCAAGAGAGGATGAGAGAAGTCCTGTAATAGAGCTTCGGGCTTCTTTGAAATAATGAATTAAAGAATGTGTCAGCTGGGAGGCAGAATTTAGTCTGGATTTTGAAGCATGAATATGAACTGACTTCAATAAACAAAGCCTCAGGGTATTGTTGGGGCCACAGTGGAAATGGAAGGTCATTCCAAGTTGAGGGTTCAGCACATGCAAAGGAATGGGGGCTGGTAGTTACCTAGCACAATCAAGGAACAGCTGGGAATTGGATGGTGCATAAGGAGTGGTGAGGGGTGAATCTAGAAAGGTAGTCTGAGGTCACAATTCTGAGACCCTTGATTTCTCTGGGGCTTGGACTATTCCCTGAGATAGGACTTCACTTCCCCCAGCAACAATGTGGTAAAGCTCTCATTAGGAATCACAAAGTGGTTATCTAAGACTCAGTCACCTATAGCTACACCTTGGCCAAGTCAACTCACCTCTCTAGATCTTCATTTCCTTAACCTGAAAATGAAGACAAACATCCTACTCATGAGGTAGCAGTACTGGTCACATGAGGTGGGACTGTAGCAGCCACTGGGGGCTGGTTAACCCAGCATCTAGTCCCAGCCCCTCTCTCCATTGCCAGCACCTATAACAGAGGCTTAAAAAGGCAAATACTTGGGCTGGGGTCTTAGCTCAGTTTGTAGAGTGCTTGCTTAGCATGCACTGTGGCCCTGGGTTTGATCCCCAGCACTGCAAAAAAAAAAAAAAAAAAAAAAAGTAAAAAGAAAGAAAAAATAGCCAAATACCTGTCCAGCTTCCCTGGGAGCTTGAGGATTCCACGTGACAGTACCATACTTACTGCTAATGATACATAAACAAAAGAACACTGAGGGGCTTTTAGCAGAGGTTTTTCTTTCCTGAAGAAAAGATTCAGACATTACTAATGTGTCTGCCTTCCTCTAGTCTCTGCCTTGAATGCAGTTGTGATACCTAGGGCTCTAATAGCCATCTTGCAGCTGAATCACCGGCAAAAACAAAGATGAAAAGCCAACACGTAAGGATGGATGGCAGAGCAGAGAGACTGGAAAAGTGGCTGGACGCTTGATGGCACCATGAATAAATGCCAGCAACCACCCACCTCTGGGCTTCTGTGAGAAAAACAGCCGTCTACTTGTATGAGTCATTGTGAGTTGAGGTTTCTGTTACCTGTACCACAAAACATTTTTAACTGACACTGCATTTATGAAAGAATTCTATAATCCAAACAGTGATTTGCAAAGATAATGATTTTTAGAGAAAGAAAGATATATGATTTGGGCTATATTTTGATAGAAAGGTAAAAAATAATTTAGAGGGATGAAACATAGAGGATATTCGTGAGGTAGCAGTGACAAAAATATAGATAATAAACAATGAAAGCGCAGTGGCAGGAAGGATGGGGAGGAGACAGATAAGGGAAAGAGCATGTAAGGCAGATGGATAGGACCTCCCAACTTATTGGACGTAGGCAGAGTACAGAAGTGAGAGTGTTTGAAGATGCTTTGGAAGATTTTAGCCCCACAGTCTGAAGAGATGGTAAGACTGTAAACCCCTACTCATAACACAGAAATAAGTATAACTCTAAGGAGAAAGATATGAGCTCACTCATGGACATATTGACCTTGACTTCCCTGCAACCCCCCCAGGCTAAGTTCTGGAGGTGGTTGAAGATATGGGGCTTACAGGACAGACAGAGATATGTACATGGGGGCAGATGAAGCCATGGGAAGAGGTGAGATCACTCAGGAGGAGTAAAGAAGAAGATGGCCACAGATGGAGACTTGGAAAGGAAGTCTGCTTTTAAGTACTGGAGGGCAGTGAAAGAAGTAGCAGAGATAGGATTAGGAAGAAGTATTTAATCACTCAGAAATATCTATTGAGTGCCTGCTCCGTGCCAGCCAGTGGGCCTGAGGCTGAGCAGTCGGAGAGGTAGGAAGGGAGCCAGCAGGGTGTGGGGCCAGGTAGGGTAAGAAGCAGGAGGGGTTGGTCAGCAGTGCCAGATGCTGAAGACCAGTGAAGTAGGATGAGAAATGAGGAACTCCTTCCCTGAGCTACATTCATCTCAATTCCTTTAACGGGAGTTTATTGTTAGCTGTAATAGCCTGTCTGGAAGATAAATGCTAAATTAATTTGGGAACTGACTTCTAAAACACTCAAGTGGCCCAAATCATTTAAAAGAGGTTCAAATTCTATTATGTGAGATTGAATTGGTTTCTGCAGGTGGTTGTGTAACATTCTTCCCCAGAGATCGGTTTGTCAAAGATGGTTTCTGTCCAGTTCATCCCAGGAGCAAAAACAGTGGTGATGTGAGAGCAATACCACTCCATCAAGGTGCTCAAATGTCTCGTCCTGAGAATGTAAATGAAGGCTCTTGGCTATGGACTCCAGCAGACCTTAGCACTTACAGTGTGTGATATATATCTGATGTGTGGCCTTTTCTTCTTTCCTTCTGTCATGAGCCTTAGTCTTGTCTCCCCAAATGGACTAAAAGTTCATCAAGGGTAGAGGGTATGTCTCTTTTTTCTCTCCTATTCCCTGCAGGGCTGGATGAAGAGTAGGCATTTAATAAATATTGGTTTATGTGATGGCAGCATGGTAAAAAAAAGGTTTATAAAATGCCAATATGCATTTTACAAGATGTACATTTTTGAAAGTGAAGGTTTTTTAAAATCTGAATATGAAGACCCTAGCTATCTAATTACATAAATACAAGGTATAGTTGTAAGCGTGTAAAGAAAGTGCCTGAGAGAACTGGCCTGTGTGGATTGTCTTGGCATGTGGAAGTAAACAAGAGAGAAACAGATCTGGCTTGAATGAAATGCAGTGCCATTTGGCAGCAATCTTCAGCTCTCTGTGGGGAAGGTTGGAGTGGCACTAACATGACCGAGGATATTTCAGGAATCCAGGGCAGTGTTTAAGAACATGTGCTTGGATCTCTATGGGCCCAAACAAAAACAGGTGCATCTGAACCTTTTAATAAGGTAGTTCAAGTAACGTTTATTGAGTTTATATCACAAGCAGCTACATGTATCCAGCCATTAAATATTGCAGCTCCTCAGTGCTCAATCTCAGGATATTCATCTCTTCTCATTCTACACTCTCTCCTTAGGCGATTTCATTTACAGCCTCTGCTTCAATTACCACCCATAGGCAGATGACTCACATGTTTGTATCTTCAGATCAGAGCTCTGCTCTGAGATCCGGATCTCTACATCTAGCTGCCAGCTTGACATCTGTTGGATGGTTCCCAGAAATTTCAAATGAAATAAATCTTAAAAGGACTCATCCTCTTCTCT
Organism: Pedetes capensis; assembly: GCA_007922755.1. NCBI lineage: Eukaryota > Metazoa > Chordata > Mammalia > Rodentia > Pedetidae > Pedetes > Pedetes capensis. The sequence continues at coordinate 7,052 of VMDO01034667.1, forward strand.
CTGCCTGTTTCTCTCTCTCTCTCTCTCTCTCTCTCTCTCTCTCTCTGTCCCTCTCTCCCTCTTTCTCTTTCTCTCTCTCTCACTCTCTCTCTCCCCCACATCCTCTTCAACCACACTTGGCTTTCTTCCAGTGTACTCTATCTCAGTTGATGACACGTTCATGTATTTTGTTCCATGAACCAGAAACCTATCAGTCAATAGTGACACATCTCAGTACTCTATCCTTATATCTGGTGCCTCAGGAAATCCCAACCATCACTTCAACTTCAACTTGCAAAATATAGCCATCTGCCTACTTCTCTCTGTTGCCACTGTCACAGCCATAGTCTCAGCTGCAATCTGTTCTCAGCTGGCTTAGACCATTGTAAGTTTCCTAAATGGTCTCTCTACTTCCACTTTAATCTCCTTAGAGTTTGATCTCCACACAACAGGTAGAATGATCCCTTTGATACATAAATCTGATTCTGCCACCCCATGGCATGAAATCCTTCAATGACTTACCCTTTGCCTTTGAACAAAGGACAAAATAATTTACTTAGCTTATAAAGCCTGGAATGATTTCTAAGTTTCAGATTTGGGCTTTCATTTAATATAGAAGGCATATTTTTTCCCCAGAGAACTCAAAATTTTGAAAACAAACACAATCTTTAAAATTACAGCATCTTCAGAGATTAGAGTGTTGCACAGGCTTAATCAGATAATGTAAACTTGCTCCTTTAACCTTTGTATCCTATATTTATGGTTTTGCTATATTCAATAGATGTTAACTTTTCATGATTTCGTGATTCTAGCATCTCCCTGTTAACTTCACTTATCATAATGCTTCAAGTATCCCCTTCCTGTATTCCTTTTAATGTGTTTTTAATTATATATACACAAATTATATGCATATACATACATACATGAATTTGCTTATATGATTGTGGAGGCTGGCTAGGAAGGTCTCCGATCCATAGGAAGACCTGTTAGGAAAGTCAGATGCTGGAAACTCTTGATCCAAAACAGATGCTGCAGCCTTGAGGTAGAATTTCCTCTTCTTCAGAGAAACCTCAGTTTTGAACTTAAAGCCTTTCAACTGATTGGATAAATCTCAAAGAGATGACGGACAATAATGTTCTTAAACTCAACTGATTATAGATGTTAGTCACATCTACAAAAGACTTTCACAGCAACACTTGGGATAACCAAGCATGGTTGCCTAGCCAAGTTGACATGCATGAGGGACCATTCCACTTGTAAAGCGAATATTCACAGCTGACATCCAGTCTAGTCCATAAGCAGGAGGGATGCTTTCTTATGCCTGCTGTTCTCAATGCTCATAGGCTTTTTCATTTCCTTTTGGGTTACACAGCCATATTCCAGATGATTAAATCTTCTGGAAGCTCAAACTCCAGATAACTGAAGTAGTTTTATATGATACTTGGAATCCACATATCAAAGTAATTTTGAAAACAAAATAATTATTAGATAAATTCGTGCACAGAAGGCTGTAGTTCTCAAAGTTAGATGGAGTCTCAAATGTACAACCAAGAATGCTTAGGAGAAAAAGGAAGAGAGCTGGACACACAGAACAGAGAAGGAAACTCTGGGGTGGAAATAATGAGAAACTTCACCCCATGTTTGAGATAAATTGCTTACAGGAAAAGCTATTAGGAGTAGTCCTTCCTTTGTAGTTCAGATATTCACTTCTATTATTAGGAAGAAAAATGCTAAATGAATCTGGGAACTTGGCATGTTGTTGTTTGTTGTTACTGTTAGATGCTGTCGAGTCGTGTCCAACTCATGGCAACTCTCATAGGATTTTCAATGGCAGACTGTTTCGGGATTCCCTTGGGAGTGGATTGTCAGGTCCTTCTCCCATTTTTGCCGTGCTGGGAATCGAACCTGGGACCTCAGAGACTGCAGAGCAGCACTCTACCAATTGAGCTAAATATCAGTCCCTTTGTTGTTGTTTAGTGACATGAAATTAAAGAAATATTATCAAGAAATAATCGTAATCACCAAGCACTGTGCTAAATGCTTTGGATAAGAATTATCTCTTGTTTCTCAGATAGGATGTTGTAAAGATAAGAGTAAGCAGGTTATATCATGATCCCAATGCCGAAAGCCCCATTAAATAAAACTGTAGTTGGAAAGGAAGCCTCAGTTGAGTAAACAAACATTGTTGTTGTTGTGAGGTGCCATCGAGTCCGTACCTGACTCATAGTAACCCTATGGACAACAGGTGAAACACCATTGTCAGTGCTTCTCTGCTATTCATAGGGTTTTCAATGGTGGATTGATTTTTGGAAGTGGGTTGCTGGGTCCATCTCCCAAACCTACAGCACCTGGTGTTCCAAGGTGGTCTCTCATCCAAGTACTAACCAGGCCCAACCCTGCCTAGCTTCTGAGATCTGACTGGATCAGATGCCACAGGGCTACAGCTGCAGGCAAACAAACATTACTCAATTGTAATTACATTGAGTATACACTGATATTTCTTTGGAAAATATAATAAGGTCTAGAAGTGTATGAGCTCCTTGCTGCCATGATACCTGAAGACTAAATTGTGTCAGAAAGACTTTTTTGTTGAGGGTAAGAGTGAGTGTAGGTGGGGCAAGAGTACAGAAGGGAAGACAATGAGGTAAATCTGAGGCATTTATCTCTAAGTAACTCAGGAAAGATATGACCATTTCAGAAGGAGCTTTTTGGTGAACTAGCCCATCAGGGGGCCCTAGGAGGTGATCAGTTCTGGGTTAAAAAATCCCAGTGAGCGTTATCCAGAGATACTTTTGAATAAGACATTTAGTTTCTGGGGCTCAGGAGGAAATATGGGATTCAGACCTAAAGGCCCTTGTTTCCCCACTGCCTAAAGGACTGCTTTAGGACTGTAATTTGGAAGCAAGGATGGGCTAGAAAGGGAAACTAGAGGACTCTGTTAGAATCAAATCTGAAATTGATGTAGCTTACATATAGTTTGTGTTTTTGGATTTCTTCACACAATCCAGCCCCAGCTTACAAATTCCCTCACTATAAATACTCCTTAACCTTTCCCCTTTGTGTGCCTCCTTTTCTTCCCCTAATATTTCTCACCTCTCTTCCTCATCTACCATCCATCAGTAGCACAAATGATTAACCCATCCCCAGATCCCATAGACATTGTCCTTTTCTTTTCACTCCCTGTAGGAACAATAGCGGCACTGATGCTCTAGTTTTCCTGTACTGAAAAGATTCCCCATCAGGGTCAGCATCCTTATTTTCAATTTTTCCCCTTCCTAGATTAGCTCAGTGGGTAGAGTGCTGCGCTGCAGTCTCTGAGGTCCCGAGTTCAATTTCCAGCACTGCAAAAATGGGAGAAGGACCTGGCAATCCACTCCCAAGGCAATCCCGAAAGAGTCAGCCATTGAAAACCCTATGAGTGTCACTATGAGTCGAGGGCACCTAACAACAACAACAACAAGGTTCCAGTAGAGTATGGCTCCATATTGGAGGATAAAGTAGCAGAGCTGGTAAAGATAGCACTCAAATTTGACTCAGGTTTTCTTTATTTTGTGTCCTCGTTTCTACTCTCTGAAATTTCGTTTCCCTATCTATAAACTACGAATTGTAATATCGGCCTTGCCTACCCCAAAGGGTTTTGAGATCAGCAAAAATGAACTGAGTTAATGGAGAAGAAAGTACTTCAACTCTAAACACATGTCCTAAGTGGTGACAGAAAAACAGGAGTCCAAGACAAAGGCACTCTGAGAACCCCAGAAACTAGAAGAAAGAGAATAAACAAAATGGATTAAGAAACTTTGCTTTGAGGCTTGGGGCAATTTTGTTGTTGTTTCTGAGTGAAAGCAATGTTCTTTTGTGAGCAGAAAACAATCCTGATCAAGGCTAGGGAAGAGTAGTGCTGGTGATGCATCTGTATCCATAAGCTTTGAAGTAAAATTAGGTATTATGAAACCCAGCAATGCTCTTAATCTCGAAGGGTCTAGAAAATGACCTAAAGTCACCTTCAGCTTCTCACAGAAGTCCCTATCTACCTGCCTATTCCTCTTAATTAAATCTGATGTACCTTAAGCATCAGTCTTCAAGGTAAACAAACACAACTTCTGCAAGTATATGACATTTCATTTGCTGGTTTTAGAACATGATAGAGAACTGATATATGTATATGTGTATATATATGTGTGTGTATATATATGTATATATATATATAAAAGTATCTAAGTATGTCACTTTAAAATATGCTTTTTTGATGTCTAAGTTAAAAAGTGTCTCCACTGTCACTTTTGCTTCTTAAAGCAAAACTTAGTTTTCAAAACTTGCAGACAAATACTATTTCGATAATATTATGGGTCAAATAAGATTTATAGACTGTCTTACACTCTAACCAGGGAGGCAGCATATTGCTAATGAAGTATAAAATTAGGAGTCAGAACTTGGTATGGGTCATAGCTTTGAAACTTACTTGTTATGTGGCCTTAGTTTTTGTGAGGATTAGTATTCTTCAACACAAAATGGAGATGATACCTATCTTTCTGTGTTGTGGTAGTTACTAGAATTTACATATATTTGGTTTCCTATTTCTGCCATAATAGATAATCCGCTCCTGAAACAATACACCATTGAACATCCTATGAATAGCAGAGAAGCACTGACAATAGTGCCAGGCATGGCACCGTGTTGGGAAGTGTTTCGCCCTGTTTGCACAGAGGGTCACTCTGAGTCAAACCTGACTTGACGGCATCTAACAACAACAAGAAGCCACAATAAATTACTTCAAACCTGGAGTATTAGAACAACACAAATTTGTTTGTTTATTTATTTCAATTTTTCCCTTTATTATTAAATGCTGGTGGGGTACATAGTAATACAGCATTTGTTTTTTTCCATTTTGCAAGTATTACATCACTTTTGGTTACACTTTCATCAACTTCCAAAGTTTATGGAACATTTTGATTAATATTTAGTAAAACTCATATGCATTTGTGGGTTATATTCTCCTATTTTTCCCTTGTACTCCTGAAGTTGCATCATTTACATTGAGATTATCCTCCCCCTTTATCCCTTTATATTGATTTCCCTTCCCTTCCCACATTCCACAACCTTTGCTTCCTTTTGCTAGTCCCCTCCCTTCTTCTTCCTACTCCGCTTATATTTTCCCTTCTTAGATAAGTTAAACTATTCATATATATATATATGCTTATGTATAGTTGTTTCTTCCTTTAAGTAAGATTCAGCTCCCACATGTGATTGAGAACATATGGTATTTCCCTTTTTGAGCCTGTATTCATTTATTTAAGATGATATTCTAAAGTTCCATCCATTTAGCTGCAAATGACATTATCTCATTCTTTTTTATTGCTGAGTAATATTCCATTGTGTATATGTACCACAATTTTTTTATTCATTCTCTGTTGATGGGCATCGTGGTTGGTTCAATAACCTTACAATTGTGAAGGGTGCTGCATTGAATATGTAGATGTAGGTGTCTCAAAGGTATGATGACTTATCTCCCTTTTGGTATATTCCCAGTAATGGTATAGCTGGATCATATGGAAGTTCTACTTTTAGTTTTCTGAGGTATCTCCATATTGATTTTCAGAGTACTTTAACTAATTTACAATCCCACCAACAGTATAAAACGTTTCCTTTTTCTCCACATCCTCACCAGCATTTGCTATTATTTGTTTTTTTGATCTTGGCCATTCTTACTGGGGTTAGATGGAATCTCAGAGTTGTTTTGGTTCACATTTCTCTAATGGGTAGGGATATTGAGCATTTTTTATGATAACACAAATTTATTATGCTAAAATTCTATAGGTTAGAAGTCCCACCTGGGTCTTACTGGGCTAAAATCATTCTGCAAGATGTAGGAGAGAGGCAATTCCCTTGAAATTTTTTAGCTCCTGCATTCTTTGGCTTTTCCCACCATGATCAAATCCAGAAGTGGTGCATTTCTTTGACAATTCTTTCATAGTAACATCTCCTACTTTCTTCTGCCTTTCTCATCCTCTATTAAGGACTCTTGTGATTACATTTGACATACCCAGATAATCCAGGGTAATGCCTCCCATTAAAAGATTACTTTATTAGCAAACTTAATTCCAACTGCAACCTAATTACTCCTTTTCATGTCACGGAACATATTCACAGCTTCTGAGAATGAGGATCTGGGCATCTTTGGAGGGCCTTTGTTCACACACACATACACACACACATGCACATTAAACTTTATGAATTTTTAAATTTGCAGAAAACTTATAAAGATAATACAGAAAGTTCTTATGAACCTCTTACTCATTTCCTCCTAATGTTAGCATCTAACATTACCATGGTACATTTGTCACAATTAAGAAATCAATACTGATATATTACTACTAACTAAATTGCAGACTTTATTAGAGTTTTGTCAATTTTTCTACTAAAGACTTTTCTGTGATCCAGGGTCCAATCTAGGATATAACATTGTATTTAGGGAGCTATCACATTAATATCAATCTTATAATTTCTATGACAAAATATATTCCTAATTCCAAGCAACTAATCCAGTTCAAGTTTTAAAATTTCCTATAGAGATAAGACATACAGAAATCCTTTGTTTTTAAAACATTCACTTTCTCTAGCTTCCTTTTTCTTAAATATATCTGTTAAGTACCCACTGTGGTCAATGTGTTCTTCCAGTCCCTAGCAATGCAGAATGAATGAGAGAGATAACAATCACTGCCCTCAAGTAGCTGACATTCTAGTGGAGGGGTAACGGGGTTTGGCAGGGTCCAGACAATAAACAAAAGAAGTGAATAGAAAATATGGTTTGTATGATGATAATAAAGAAAATGAAGAAAAATAAAGGAGGGAAACATAAAGAGAATCCTGTGGATAGCCAAGCTCAGTGGCTCATGCCTATAATCCCTGCGACCTGAGAGGCATAGGTGGGAGGATCGCAAGTTTGAGGCCAGAGTCAGCTTTTGTAACTTAATGAGACCATGTCTCAAGATAAAAAAAAAATTAAAGGGTCTGAGGATACAGCTCAGTGGTAGAGCACTTGCAAAGTAAGCACAAGGCCCTGGGTTCAACAACCAAAGACAAGAGAGAGAGAGAGAGTGCTGTAAGTGTGTAGAGATCATGGATGTGAAATCTAAAAGAAGTGAGAGATAGAGCCACAAGGATGCATGGGGAAGATTGTTACAGGCAGAAAAGGACAGCTGGGACAAAATCCCTAAGGTTTCCTAATAGATTGCAGAAAGAACAGAGGCCGGGGCTGCTAGTACTGAGTGTATGAGGTCAGAGAGATGATGAAATGTGATGTCTGATTATACAGCCTCATTGCAAAGACTTTAGCTTTGACTTTGAGAGAGATTGGAAGCTACTGGAAAATTTAGAACAGAGGTGTGACGTGATTTGATTTATCATCTTAACAAAATCAGTTGTGGATGTCATGTTGAAAATAAACTGTAATGAGACACATCTTCCAAGGAAGCCCAGTAGGAAGCTTTTGCAGTAAACTAGGCAAGAGATGATATGATGGTGGTTCAGACCAGAGGCATAGTAGAGGAGGCAGCAGGAAGGGGTGAGATTTCAGTTATATTTTAGAAAGGAGTCAACAGAATTTACTGATAAATTGAATGTGAAGTATATGATGAAGAAAAGAATGAAAATTGGTTGTGTGTCTGAGCAACTGAAAAGATGATGTTATTTACTGACAAGGTGAGAATATAGGAGTAGGTTTTAGCAATAGGTATGGGCAGAGGAATTGTGCCAAGAGTTTTCTTGGGTTTTGTACACGTTAATCTCAAGATGCAACATATGTATCCCAGTGGAGCTCTGATACACAAGTCTGAAGTTCAAAGAAGAGATTTGGGCTGGAGGGAGTGTGTCAGTGGGTGCATAGTATTTAAAGTCATGACACTAGATGAGATCACTAAGGAAGTGAATGTACAGAGAAAGGACCAAGAAATAAACTCCTGGGAATTGCAATATTGAAAGGCGAGGTAGGTGAGGATGAAGCAGCAGCAGAGACAGGAGAGACAGGCCAATGAGGAGGCAGAGGGTAAGGAGAGTGTAGAGTCCTGGAGGCCAACCCAAGTAATATGTCCAGTAAGAAAAAGTGCTCTGTGGTCTTAAATGCTGCTGATAAGTACAAGGAGGCCGGAGACGTGGCCATTGAAGGTCACTGGTGACCTTGACAAGGGCAGTTCCAGGGAAGTGGTTGAGGGCAAAGACTGAAGTTGAATAAATTTGGGAGAGAGTTTACTGAGGAGAATTGAAGAGGATGAGTGTTGCTGATGCTTTTGTGAACTTTTACTGTAAAAAGGAAGAGAGAAATGGGTAGTAATTGGAGGATGATGTAGTTTAAAAGCATGTTTTAAGATGGGAGAAATAACAGTATGCTTGTGTATTGATGGAGTTGCTCATTAAAAATGGGGAAAATGGTGATGTAGTACAGAAAGAAGATAATTGCAGAAATATTTTCCTGAAGTAGATGAAATAAGATGGATAAGTGCACAAGTGGAGGAATTGACCTTGGCTGGGGCACAGATAGTTCATCTATAATAACAGGAAGGAAGGCAATGGGTGCACAGAGATAGAGGGCAGCTTACAGTCAGAATATGTGGGGCAACTTCTCAGTAGATTGCTTCTCCTTCCCAGAGAAATAAATGAGGTCATCCACTGAGAATGAGGATGAGGGAGATGCTTGAGGTTGAGGAAGAAGGTAAGGTATTACTTGTTTAAAAGAGTGGGAGAACAAATGAATCAGTAAATATTATATATTATATATATTATATATAATATTATATATATCAGTAAATATAGTAAAATTACTGAGTGGCATTAAGGTTCCACTTAGTGGGGAATAATGGTTACATTAGTCAGGTGGTAGAATGCTATAACAGAGAAACTGACTGAAACAAACTTATGAGGAGAGAGATGTATTGGAGGCTCACAGTTAGAGGATCAGTCCATAATGGTGGCAGGTCAGGGATGCCAGCGGCAGGTGGCTGGGCAGGCATGGTGGGGCCTGTGGCACAAAACCTCACATCGTGGCTATCAGGAACCAGAAAGTGACTGGAATTGGGGCTCTGGGTAAAAACCTCCAAAGTTTCACTCCCAGGGACCTGCTTCCACAAAGCTAGAATCCCACCTCCCCAAACTCCCATAGACTCTACAAATAGTGCCACCAGCTGGGGACCAAACATTCCAACACATGACCTTTGAGGAACCTGTAGATCTAAACCATAACAATGGTCATGAATTTAAAGTGAGACCAGTAGCATGTGGTATATTATCCCCACATTTACCCGCACAGGTGCAGGTTCTGAGGCAGAAAGGTGAGACTTTGTCCAATGGATATGATGCAACAAGATAAAGGGGCAAGGGAATCATGAGTACACACAAGAGAGAAATTATAACAGTAGGCCATGGAATCAAAGCTGTGCAATAAAGGAAGTGAAGATTAAGAGGGATAACAAGTAGTGAAAAGGTGACAGGATCAATGAATTATAAGTTCTGTTGGAATTGAAGCATCACTGGAGATGGAGTACTGGAGGAAGTGAGTAGAAAAAATAAGTGGTGATGAGATCATAGGATGCATAAAATTCATACCATGAACTTGGATGTTGTTACTGGTAAAATTAGGCTGAAGATATGGTCATGGGAATGAAGGACTGGAGTGGGGAGGGGACAGGATTACTCAGAAAGGACCTGAGTCCACAAGTCATCTAGGAATATATATATATATATA
>VMDO01034668.1:0-16752 GCA_007922755.1 Pedetes capensis
TCCTTCCTGTCTACCATAAAGTGAATATCATTTGCCACATGCTGCTGTTGCCATGATGTTCTGCCTCATCCCAGGCTCCGGATTGAAGCACAGACTATGAAACATCTGAAACTGTGAGCTAACGTCAATCTTTCCCCTTTTAAGATGTTTAGGTCAGGTATTTTGTCACAGCAATAAGAAAAGTAATAACAGCATGTCTAAAGGTTTTCACTTTTATCAATCCTTCCAAGTAATCAACATTCTGTTTTGTTGTTTCTCCTTTTTATTTTTTTTTTGTTGTTTTTCCAATTTCATTGACTTGTGCTCTTCTTTTATTATTTCTTTCCTCCTTCTTGCTCCAGGGTTATATTGCCGCATTTTCTGTAGATTATTGAGGTGGAAGCTTATATTATTGATTTTAGATATTTCTCCCTATGTTAACATTTATCTCTTTAATCATTGTTTTTGTTGTGTGTCATACATTTTTTACAGAATTATTTGCATTCTTGTTTAGTTCAAAATATTTTTTAGTTTTTTCTTGAGAATTCTTTGACTAATGTGTAATTAGAAGTCTGTGTTTTACTCTCCAGTATTTAGGATCTTCTACCTTTCCTTCTGAGAAAATATGACTGAGAATGTATTTTGTAGCATTTCTCTTTGAAAAGAATATATACACTACTGCTATTGAATTTAGTATTCTATGAATATTAGATAAAATTGACAGTAGTGCTGTGCTGTTCTGATCAGCTAGAACTTATTCATATTAGTTCTGTCTAATCTAGCAATCCCTGAAAGAGATATTCCAGAAGTCTTTAACAGTAGCTTTGTCTCTCTTCTCTTGCAGTTCTCTCTGGATTCCCCTTGTGTGTCTTGATGTCCCATTGTTATACACATGCTTGTTAAGGATTTTTATGATTTCTCAGATACAGAAACCTTTTATCAAGGAGTAATGCTCCTACTTTTCCCTGGTAATGTCATTGACCTGAAATTTGTTTTAAATTAATAAAGTTACTGTAAACTTCTTTTGACTAGGGTTAGCATGGTATATCTTTCTTCATTCTTTTAATTTCACCTTAGCTGAGTCTTTATACTTAATATGAACTTCTTTTAAAGAACATATTTGTCCTGAAAACCTCTCTTTAAATTAGTATATTTAGATTATTTACATTTAGAATGATTATTAATATAGTCTTCATGAGTCCATATATGGATTCCCCATGAGTACAATTAAGTGCTCTGGTATTCCCTTTCTTTGCAATGTTATCCATAATTTATTATGATCCATATAGTCAAATGCTTTTTCATAGTCAATAAAACAAAGATAAATGTCTTTTTGGTATTCTCTACTTTTAGCTAATATCCATCTGACATTAAAAATGATGTTCTTGGTTTCACTCCCTATTCTGAGACCAGCTTGATTTTTTGGCAGATCCTTGTCTATGTACTGTTGATGTTACTTTTGAATGATCTGTAGCAAAATTTTACTTGTATATGATACTAATGATATTGCTCAATAATTTCCACATTTGGTTGAATCTCCTACCTTGGGAAAAGGCACAAATATGGATCACTTCCAGTCAGTTGACCAGATAACTGGTTTCCAAATCTCTTAGCATAAACATATAATTACCTCCAGTGCTGCATCTATTTGTTGAAATATCAACAGATCTGTCCTAGAAGAAGTGCAACCAGAGTGCTCCTTGGAAGCAAGGATGTCTAGATTACAGCTTATGTACTTTGGACATGTTGTCAGGAGGCACCAATCCCTGCAGAAGCACAGAATGTTTGGGAGAGTGGAAGGTCAACAAAATAAAGACCCTCAACTACATGGATTGAGATAGTGGCTGCAACAATAGGCTTTAACAAAAAAGATCATGTGTCTGACACAGAATCAAGGAATGTTTTGTTTTGTTGTACATGCGGTCTCTATGATTGGACCTGACCTAACAGCACCTAACAGCAACAACAACAGCAGCAACAACAACTGTTCATGTGTTCCTACCAGTTTACAACCCCAGTGGCCTGGATTTCTGACAAGCAAAGGTTGGCCTTAACTCTGGAGTTCTGTTTTCATTTCTCTGTTTAGATTTTGGGACAGCAGTTTGCCCTTGTTTTCTGATAGGCTCAAGAAAAGTCATTGGTTTTCAGGAGTTGTTTATATTTGTTTTTTCATTGTTTACTAATTACAAAAGTACTAACGTCCAAGCTCTTTACAGTCAGAGCAGGAATCTGATATCCTGATATACTCCTTTTTATGTGGTGCCTAAGGGTTGACCCTGGCCTTGAATCTGCTGAGACAGAGGATAAATTTGTAGATATATAGCTCCATTAAAATGAAAGAAGAAAAAAAAAGATAGTACAAGTCATATAGCCTTTTTTTTTGTAAATGCATTTTTGTTGTTTGTTGTTAGCTGTATTTTATTATTTTCCATTTTGTCTTTCATCATCATATAAGCTGTAGCCTTGTTTTTCTCCTTTCTTTTATGAAGTCTCTTCCAAAAATGAGATACTAGTAAGTCAAGAAAGCAGGAACTGAATGTGAGTAGCAAGTGGCTTTTGGGGCAATGGAACTTCCTCTTTTTATGAAGAAAAGCCAAGGTGGTCTGGATTCTCAGTGTTTTAAAGTCATAGGACTTGAGCCCAAATTTTCTGAATCTGCCTGTTCTGTTTGAAGTGAGCATAGGTCCAAGGAGATGACTAATTTATTAAGTGACACCATATAACTAATAGTAATATTCAGATTCCTATGATTTTGTGAGTCCTCAGGGATCACCACTTCTTAACTGAATATTATACCTTCTTAGTATTGTAATATATGAGTAGACGTTTGGACTGTGTAGAACTGTCTCCACAAAACTATGTCAGGAGCAATGTAGGTCACATTTTGATCCAAATGTTAATTGACAGTGTTCTTTAATGTGCATTTTGGGGCTCAGGTAATAGCAGTGAGGAAAACTCATTATAAGCACGGCAAGAAGGCAGTGTGCAGTGCTGTGACATGCCATGTGATAGTAGAAAGGGGTTTCACTGAATCCAGGAAGTTTTGCCTGAGGACAAAACCACCCTTTTCCCAGCATTTGTGGGAGAAGAGCTGCAGTGTCCCGTGGAAGCGCCCTCAGGCAATGGGGTCCCTGACACCTGAAGTATCACCCAGGCTTTGAAACGTGCTTCTTTTTCTTCTCTTTAAGGATCTAAACCTTTCACTATCACTTTGTCCACCAAAGAAGACTGACGAGCATTATTCTCATGTCTAAGCTTTTAAAAGTGCTTCCTGCCTGACACATTTCCTCATTCAGAGCTTAGTTGTAGAAATGTTACCCCTTGGAAGTCTGCATCAGTAAAAATCATTTAAATTTCTTTCTCAAGTTTTTTAGTTATCAACAATGGCCTAGCTGGTAAGTAAATTCAAATAATCATATTTCACCTTCTATGGGACTCTCAAATTTCAGTGAAACAAATTAGTAATTAATTTTCAAAATAGAAGAAAATAAATACAAATGACTAACAAATGGTTTTAAAAATTTTACACACCAAACTGGCAGACAGGACTTGATGCTTTAAGGTTAAATATGACTGTCAATTTTTGAGCAATGGACAATGAATAGCAGCATGTAAAAAAAGTAAACAGAGGCCCTTACAGAAGTGTTTTAATGGACTACAATGAAGCTTATTTGTTATATTTATGTATTCATTTATTGAAGTACCCGAGGATTGAACCTAGGGCCTTATTCATGCTAGGTAAATGCTCTACGCCTAAGCTTTATCCCAGCTTCTTTTCTATTTTACTTTTAATTGATTTTGAGCCAAATTCTCTCCAAGTTGGGCAAACTTCCTCTGGCCTTGAACTCACGATACTACCTCAACCTCCCTCTTCAATGGGATTACACACATGCACCATGACACCTGGCTTGAAACTTAATTTTTAAAATTATTTTATGCACATTTAGTTAAACTAATTGTTTTGAACACTCAGTCTTATGTTTTGGGTTCTCCCAGAAGCTGAATCTGAGCGAGTCAAGTACAAGTAGTTTACTCAAGAGATTATGTCAAGAAATGTGAGTAGAGAATTGGTGAATTGAGACAAGGAAGGATGAGAAGCCAATAAAGAATTCATCATTGAGCCAGTTACCTAACTGTAAGTTCAGTGTTATCCTACCTAAGGACAAAACAGTGGAGTATTTTTAGCCAATCACTCCCTCCAAATAGATGGCTATTGCAATAATTCTGGTCATTGATTGCTTGTCTTCTGCCACTGGGCTGGGGTGTCAGCCAGCAAAAACTCCCAGCCAGAGATGACTGACTTTTTGGTGTAGTGGCTCTCAAAGTGTAGTGTCCAAACCAGCAGCATCAGCATCAAATGGAAACTTGCTATAAAAGGCAAATTTCCCCACTGGTGCCTCCTTGAGAGTTACCTCCCTTAGCAGTGTGTGTACCTATGTTGACTGTTACTGGTTGTTCTGTAAGTCTGCAGCATGACTATCTTTTCAGGGTGTGATGTTATCATTCCAGAGTGTGAAGACTCAGTTTCCTGAATTCTGCTTTCATGGCTTACTCTCCTTTTTGTTCAAAAAGCAAAACACAACAAAATCTTATAGTTATTTGCTAGTAGAGGACATATGGATGGTCAGGTTATTTTAGACCTGGCAAATCTGGAATATATCTGCATATCTTAAAAATGTTGATGCAATCATTATCCTTTGTTTTAGTCCTTTTGAACTGCTATAACAAAATACCATACACTGGGTACTGTATAAAGAGCAGAAATGTATTTCTCATGGCCTAAGAGGCTGGAAGGTCTAAGATCAAGGCACTAGCTTGATATATGATGAGGGAAGGGTTTGTTTCCAAGATAGCACTTTATTGCTGTGCCCTGACATGGTGGAAAAGTACAGAAGGACCTCCTTCCCTCAAGCCCTTTTATGAGGGTGCTAATCTCATTCATCAGGGAAGATCCCTCAGGATGAATCACCTCCCAAAGGCCATACCTCTTAATATTGTTGGTTTGGGAATTGTATTTTAACATGAATCTTGGATAGGAGAGCATTATTCAATATTTACCAACCTTGTTTCACTGTTTGAGTATAAAACTCTAGGACAAAGATCTTCTTTCAAAAATTTAAAGATCATTTTTGACATTTTCCCAGAGCATACATTATCTATTGAGAAATCTAAAACCTTCCTGGTTCCAAACATTTCCATTAAAACTATTGACCATCTCTAGGTTTATTTTAAAATATTCATTTCATGTCCTGCATTCTAAATTGACCAGTGTTGTTGCTCACCATCATGAGAACTTTACAGTCTTAAACCCTTTGTTTCTGGAATTCATGGTATTTCATAGGGATAGTTGCTCCTGTTTTCATTTTCTGAGCACTAATTCTTCTTCATTTGCTGAAATCACCCTTTAGTTGGATATTTCAATAGCTCAGTTACATTCTGATTTTATTATCTTTTCTTTTCAATTTTAAATTCCTTTTGATTTTTGTTTCTGCTTTTAGAAATATCCTTCATTTACATTATAATCTTCCTTTTGATTTGTTTTTCACTTTAGGTATAGTCTTGGCTTAGAAATATTTTTTCCTGTTATCACTTATTTTTCATATAAACCATTTGAATGGACAAAATCTCCACTTGAGTATTCTGATTTTTATGGATAGTCTACTCATAGAGAAATTTATCTGAAGTTTTCTTCTCTTTTTTCATTATCTGTATTTTATCTCCTTTACTTTTTTGTCAATATTTTCTTCCATATAAGGGGAAATTTCTCACATTCTCACTAATCATAAAATAGAGTCACTAAGCCCATCAGGGTGGCTCATGCCTGTAATTGCCGCAGCTCAGGAGGAGGAGGCAAGAGGATTGCAAGTTAGAAAGCAGAGGCAGTCTGTGTAATTTAGCGAGACCCTGTCTCAGAAAGTAAAAAAATGGGCTGAGGATGCAACTCAGTGGTCCAGCACCTGCAGAACATGCAAGTGCGAGGCCCTGGGTTTAACCCCCAGTACTGCAAAAAAAAAAAAAAAAAAAAAAAAAAGAGTCACTAAAAAGCTAATTGAAATCTTTAGGCATGTGGGTTGGAGTTTTTTTAAATTATTATATTAACAGATCCATGTCTTAATCCCTAGAATCTATGAAAATTTTACATAATGTGGAAAAGTACACTTTCCAGATGCTACTTAATTATCTTGAATGGAAGATTACTTTGGTCATCCACATGGGTTTAATATAATCACAATGTCTTTAGAAGGGAGACAGGAGGTGAGAGAACAGGTTCTACTGGCTTTGAAGACAAAGGAGGGTCCAGGAGCTAAGAAATATTAGCTGCTTGTAGGAGCTGGAAAAGGCAAAAAAAAAAAAAAGAAAGAAAGAAAAAAGAAAAAGGTTCTTCACTGGAACCTCCAGAAAGAATGCAGCTCTGCATACCCATTATCAACTCCTACATTCATACCTGTAAGAGAACTGATTTGTGTTGTTTTATGTCATTAAATTTGGGGTACGTTGTTATAGTAGCCATAGAAAATGAACACAGTGATCCTATAAGATTCATGGTGAACTTTTCACAGTGGAATCCCACATTTCAATAGATTGATAAGGATGTTTGTTTGTTCAGAATCCCCCAACTCTGTGAACTTTAATTCTTATTTTTCTCATTTGTAAAGTGTTTAATATTTACCAAAACAAATTCACCAAATTTTTGAAGGAATCAAATGAAACAACTGATGTGGCATTGCCTTCAAAATGATAAAGTGCTGTAAAACATAAGATCTGAAGAGTCTAATTGTATACATAGCCTTTGAACCCATGGCATCTTGGAAAATTATTTTGAAGTGCCTGATCTACAAAAGCCACTATAATTTTGTCTGTAAAAACTTATCACAATGAAAAGAAGAGAAAAAATATATTGCTAAATAGTGGAAAGGAAATGTCAAGGTTGCCCGATATTCACTGAGGGTATAGTGCTTGTGTTACCAGGCAGTTGGGTGGCCTCCTTCTTGGCCTCGTTGATCAAATAATTTAAAAACAGACCCCGAAAGGAACTTTAAAGATAGTTTATTTAGAAGTAGAGAAGAGGAGAGGGTCCTGAGTGCCAGGTTAGGCAGACTAGAGGTATAGACCAGTGTGGAGATGGGAGAGATGGAGAGAAAAAGGGAGAAGAAAGTTCTACTGTCTAAAATAGAAATCAGAGAGTGAGCAGGTCCAGTGTGAAGGTCCACAAACACTGGGATTTACCTTCTGAGTTAGAGGTCAGGCAGTGGAAGGTCTAGGATGAGGCTGTAAATCATCACAAACATCCAGGGATTGTTGTGGACAAATGCAGACATTGTATCAAAGGATGGGGCTATTGAGGTTTTTAAGTCCCTGTCTTATTAAGGGAAAGGATATTCTTCCCATATTTTTTACTTGTTTTCAGGTGACTTGGATTTCTTTCACTTCCTGGCTGTGGCTGGCCTTCTTAGTTTGCAAATCAGGTTTTCTTTTTCATTATAGGATGGGTCTTGTCTCAGAGGAGGTCCTATTTCCTCACCTAGGCAGGAGGCACCTGTTGTCTGCATATGTGAAGGGTAGTACTGGACACTGACCAGGCCACTAATCAAAGGTTTTGCTAGTTTCCCCACCAGGTCATTTGTAAAAGAGTATTATCTTCTAGCAATCATGCAACTTGCAAAGGATATTATCTACTAGGACAGCGCTGACACCAGATCAAGCCTTTGGGCTCAGAGGAAGTTTGCCTTGGTATTCATGTCTCAAAAGGTGTCTGGGGAGCAAATGGCTCCAGAGGCCCCTTTATTCCTTTTCTTTCTGCCTAGCATCCCTATTACTTGGATTATTTTAGGTAAATTTTTATTTTGATATCATTTCAAACTTACAGCAATTGTGTTACTGTAGTGCAAGGGATTTCCATATATCCTTTACCTAGATTCACCAATCCCTTACAGTTTTTCTCATTGGCTTTATTTTCTCTTTCTTCCTTATTCTGTGCATACATGTGTGTATGTGTGTGTGTAAGTGTGTACATACAGATATATCTAATACATATCTATAATATTATATATTTATGTGGAATAAATGTACAATATATGTAAGACAACACACACACGTATATATTATAGATATATATGATGGAGATAAAATGCTTTCAATCCTTGAATACTTCTTGTTGTGTGTACAGATAATCACAGCAAGAAAAATCGTAAAGCATTAAGCCACTACTATTTTCTAATCCAGTTCTATACAAACTTTGCTGAAGGGTAGACTCAACCTGATGAAGCTTTTTAAAATCTCTCTTTGCTCAGGCCACAAACAGAAATTCAATCAGAAGGTTTAGGAGTGGGAGCCAGGCAAAATCAGAAATAAACAAACAAATAAATAAATAATCTAATAACAAATATTCTAGCAAAAGATCAAGAATAAGCAAGAGTGATGTAAAAAAATTATTGAATCAATGATACTAGAAGTTTCCAGAAGAATGAAAATGATGTAAAGCAGTGTGAGCAGCTACTTGAATTCAGTTGAATGATCACAGGGACAAAAAAATAAAACTAAAACTTCCGAGTAATGGTTGTGCTTTTAATTTGCATACTTTTTTGAAATTCTGGGGGTGTATTTTGAATGCAGCCCACCCCATAGCGCATGCATGATGGAAGCCATCCTTTGTCATGGGGTCCTGATTCAGACATGCTCTGACCTGAGTCACTTTTGCCTGCAGAGACTATTGTTGCAATGGCAGATGGAGGAATGGCAGATGCCCCTGGAGAGAGTTTCTGTGAGTGTGGGTAGAGGAAGGTGAAAGAGGCAGGAGGAGGAGAGTAAAGCTGAAGTGGTGCACAGGGTGGGGGAAATGGATTTAGTCCCAAGAAGAGCTTGGCATTGACAAAGCCTGTGTAGGTTTGTTTTGTCCCTGGGGCTTGAATAAAGGCTCAATGTAAAACCTAAACTCTCTGTGTTTTAGCTAAGTCTGTTAAAAGAGGCACAGTTTCTCAGAATCATTATTTTATTTTCCTTTTTCATTAAAAAAAACTATGATAGTGTGGTAATGTTGCCTTTGTTTTATTTGATATATTTTATTTTATGGTTTACATAGAGATTCTTGGTTTATTTTCCCATATCAACTTGGAATGCTGGAAAAATGTTCAATATAAGACATGTTCAGAAGTGCACCTCAGGATGAATAATGCACTCTGGATTCAGGACCTTAGTCACACTCATGAGCATTGAAATTTTACCTGCTGTGCCCTCTGTATAGAGTGAACCCCGGTGGCACATTGACAGAACAGTTGGGTCACAGAATTCTCATTTCTAGGTATGATGCTTGGTAGTAGTTTTCTCTCTTCATGTTTCTTTGTCCAAGCAATTTAAAAGAACTTCTGACTTTTTGTGTGTGTGTATGTGTGGTACTGGGGGTTGAACCCAGGGCCTCCTGCTTGCATGCTTTCTAAGTGCTGGACCACTGAGCTGCACCCCCAGCCCATTTTTTTACTTTTTGACACAGGGTCTTGCTAAGTTATGCAGACTGTCTCTGGTCTAGAATTTAAGATCCTCCTGCCTCAGCCTCCAGAGCCACTGGGATTACAAGTGTGCACCACCACACCCGGATCCACAACTTCTGATTTTTTACATACAATAACATATAAAATACAATGCATAGTGTTTCGTCTCATGTTAATGTAACAAATATACAAGAGAATGCTATGTTGAATATAAGGAAAACATAGAGGTCAGAGGAAAATATGAGTGAGAAGAATCTTTAAGAGTCTTTGTAGTGTGAGGAGCAGTTAGGAAAGGTGGCTACTTTCCTCCTATTAGAAGAGTCTTTAATACTTTAGGCTTTATTAATGATCTCTAGTGGGACTAGTTAGATCTGCATTTGTGGAAGAAAGGTATGTATCACAGTGGCACAAATTGTTCTACCCTCGGTCCCTGTTAGAGAAGGTGCCCCCCTAAGAAGAGGCTGTGCAGATGTGGAGGATGTCCTGGCTGCTCTCACTGCTGTGGGAAGTCCCAACAAGCCTCATGCTTTGGGCTGGGAGAATTAAGAGCACAATCAATTTCTCACTAGTGAAAAGAAGTCCAGAAACCCAGAACTGATTGCATTGCTTAACTTAGTAAAACATTCCTAACTTTTCATGACAGTTGCCTGTGCATTTGAAGTTTTTGCTAACAGTATGTAATAGTATTTGCCCATGATTTCTCAAATAACAGAAACTTTAATTTATTCTTTAACCAAAGAGTGCTACTACATATCAAATTTTGAGAGGGACAGCAGGTGAAAAGAGACATTACGACATTTTGTTTGGAGGTGCCTAAGATGGATTATGGGAGAAGGATGTGGCAATCCACTCCCTGAAGCAATCCTGAAACAAGTAAGTCATTGGAAACACTATGAGGGTGGCTATGAATTGGACCTGACTTTGACAGCACCTAACAACAGCAAAGACAAATTAAAACTCTTCAAAGTTTTTAGAATTTACAATCCTAATTTAGCATACCAAACCACCAGATCTTAGAAACTAAAAATTTGTTCTAGGCATTGACATCTCCAAAACATGGATGTATAGATGATGCACTGAAAGAAAGTTAAAATATTAAATAATTTATTTTTACTTATATAATGTGTGATCAAGGAAGATAATGAATATTTAAATTTTAAAAATATTACAATTAAAGGCACATTTCCACTCATCCTTCTCAAAATACTCCCCCCTGGCTTGGAACACATTTATCCCATAATTCCTGCCATTTTCTGAAGCAGTTCTGAAAGTCTTCCTTTGTCACTGTCTTTAGTTGGGCTGATGTGGCTGCCTTGATGTCCTCAATTAATTCAGAATATTTATTTTTTATGGTCTTTTTGACTGGGGGAAGAGCCAGAAGTTGCATGGTGCAAGATCCAGTGAACAGGGTAGGTGAGGACACACCATGGTGTTAGTACCTGACAGAAATTGCTACACCAGAAGCAATGTGTGACATAGAGTGTTGTCGTGATGGAGGATGAAACTAAAGACATGAACAAGAGCTTCCAAAACTGCTTTTCAAAGTGGCAAGAATGATGTGATACCTGTTTAAGGCCAAAGGGAGTATTGTGAGGGGGATTCATGGCAATGTGCCTTTTACTGTAATAGTTTTAATGTAAATATTCACTGTGTCTTTTGATCACACACATACACACACACACGCACACACACCATATATATATATATATATTTGTTGTTGTTAGGTGCCATTGAGTTGGTATCCAACTCATAGCGACCCTTATAGAGTTTTCAATGGCTGACTGTTTTGGGATTGCCTTGAGAGTGGATTGCCAGGCCCTTCTCCCATTTTTGTGGTGCTGGGAATTGAACTCGGGACCTCAGAGACTGCAGGGCAGCGCTCTACCAACTGAGCTAAATCCCAGCCCCATGTGTATATATATGTGTATATATATATATATATATATATATATATATATATATATATATGTATGTATATATATGTGTGTGTGTGTATATATATATATATATATATATACATATATATGTTTAGTCTTTATTTTTCCAAATTTTTTTTTGAAGAGCTAAAAAGTCAGAGCAAAACTATCACAAGTATAGTAAAAGAAGCATCCATATGAATTTAGCTAGATTCACCAAATGTGTCTTGCTAGATTTACTTTACCCATTTATACGTTATTTTAAAAATTATTGTTGTTGTACCCTTTGAGAATCATAGGCATCAGGGTAGCAAATCTCTGAATATTTAAGTGTGCAGCTCCAAAAAATAAATACATTCTCAATACAACCATGATATAAAGTTATGCTCAAGAAAATATCATTATTACAGTATTAATATCCAATATGTAGTAGCAATTATCATAGACTTTATTAAGTCATTTTTATTTTTTTCATTCTTATACAGCATTAGTGAAAGTTCGTATTTTGCATTTTATAAAACACGTACTGTAAACTCTTTAAAATAGAAATGGTTCACTAATTTCACATTTTCTGTTTGTCTTTCATAACACACATTTTAAAGAGGTTAGGTCAATTATTTTGCAGAATGGCTCTCAACTTTTTCTCTTAAACTGAAACTTAACAAATCTTATAATTCATGTTTAAATGTATACCATTCAATGTCTCAATATACTTGTAAAGTTTTGCAACCATTTCTGCTATTTAATTTCAAAACACTTTAATCTCCTCAAGAACAAGCCTTGTACAAATTAGCAGTCATTCCTCCTAAACCCAGCCTTCCACTAATCTGCTTTCTGTCTTCACAGATTTGCCTATTTTTGACATTCATATATATGCAAAGGCATACAATATGTGGCCCTTTGCGCATGGATTTTTCACAGGCAAAATGTTTTCAAAGTATAGCCATGTTGGAGCAAGTGTCAGCATTTCCTTCTTTTTACAGCTGCATAATATCCCAGTTGTATGGCTGTACTACTATGGTGTATTGATTGATAAACATTTGGATTGCTTTGATTTTGTGGTTATGATAAAATATATTGCCATAAACATTTGAGTACAAATTTTCATGTGACAAATATTTCTTTTAGTTTGACCGAATGGAGTAGAATTACTGGTTCTATCCTCACCAAAAGGGCTGGGATTTAGCTCAGTTGGTAGAGCGCTGCGCTGCAGTCTCTGAGGTCCCGAGTTCAATTCCCAGCACCGCAAGAATGGGAGAAGGACCTGGCAATCCACTCCCAAGGCAATCCCGAAACAGTCAGCCATTGAAAACCCTATGAGGGTCGCTATGAGTCGCACCCGACTCGACGGCACCTAACAACAACAACATCCTCACCAAAACTTGGTTTTGTCCAAAATTTTATCAGAGCCAGTCTTATAAGTGGAAGTGATATCTTTTTGATTCACATTTCCTTAGTGACAAATAATGTTGACTATCTTTTCTTGTTCTAATTAGCCTTTTGTGTGGGTATACACACATAGACACTATAGATATATTCAAATCCTTTGCACATTTTTAGTTGTGTTGTCTTTTATTATTACATGCTTTATATCATTGCTGATGTTAGGTGAATATTAGCTGAAAGCAGAGAATATCAGAAGATGTCTATCTATGTTTTATTGACTATGCAAAGGCATTTGATTGTGTGGATCATAACAAATTATGGATAACACTTTGGAAAAATCGGAATACCAGAACACCTAATTGTGCTCATGAGAAGTCTGTACATGAACCAGGAAGCAGTTGTTCAAATAGAACAAGGAAACACTGAGTGGTTTAAAGTTGAGAAAGGTGTGTGTCAGGGCTGTATACTTTCACCCTATCTCTTCAATGTATATGCTGAGCAAATAATCCCAGAGGCTGGACTTTATGAGGAAGAACGTGGCATCAATATTGGAGGAAGACTCATTAACAACCTGCCTTATGCAGATGACACAACTCTGCTTGCTGAAAGTGAAGAGGATTTAAAACATTTACTGATGAAGATCAAAGATCACAGCCTTCAATATGGGTTGCAACTAAACATCAACAAAACAAAAATCCTCATGACTGGGACAGCATGCAACTTCACAATAAATGGAGAAAAGATTGAGGTTGTCCAAGGTTTTGCTTTGCTTGGCTCTATAATCAACACCCTTGGAAGCAGCAGTCAAGAAATCAAAAGACGCATTGCTCTGGGAAAAGCTGTGGCAAAAGATCTCTTTAGAGTATTGAAAAGCAAAGATGTCACATTGAAGACGAAGGTGCGTCTGACTCATGCCATGGTATTTTCAGTGGCATCATATGGTTGTGAAAGGTGGACACTGAACAAGAGAGACAGAAAAAGAATTGATGCTTTTGAATTGTGGGACTGGAGACGTCTATTGAATATACCATGAACTGCCAAAAGAACACATGTGTCCTAGAAGAAGTACAACCAGAGTGCTCCTTGAAAGCAAGAATGGCCAGACTGCGTCTTACACATTTTGGACATGTAGTCAGGAGAGAACAATCCCTGGAGAAGGACATCATGTTTGGGAGAGTGGCAGGTCAATGCAAAAGAGGAAAACCCTCCACCAGATGGATTGACACAGTGTCTGCAACAATGGGCTTAAGCATAAATAAGATCGTTTGCCTGGCAC
The DNA here is from genome assembly GCA_007922755.1 of Pedetes capensis. Taxonomy (NCBI): domain Eukaryota; kingdom Metazoa; phylum Chordata; class Mammalia; order Rodentia; family Pedetidae; genus Pedetes; species Pedetes capensis. Next base: position 14,043 of record VMDO01034668.1, read on the forward strand.
AGAATCGGGAAGTGTTTCTATCTGCTGTACACAGGGTCACTATGAGTTGGACTCGACTCGACGGCACCTAACAACAACAACAACAACATATTCTAGATACTAAACCTTAAACATGTGATTTGGAAATAATTTCTCCCTGAACATGTGAGTTATTTGGGTTGTCTATTCAGTTGCTTTTCGTGTAAGAAACGATTCACTAATTTAAAATTGTTTTCTTCTAAGACTTTTTATTCTAACATGTACATTTAGTACTTTTGTTTATCTTGAGATTTTTTGTAGATAATATGAGATAGGATCCAACATTATTTTCTTTTTTCTTTTCATACAAGTTACAGGTTGTTTCAACATCATTGGTTGAGAAAAACTATTCTTCTACTTTTAAATAGTCTTGAAATTTTTGTCAAAATCAGTTGACCATAAATGTGTTTTTGGTTTTTGTTCTTGTTGTTGTTGTTGTGTTTAATTTCGACTTTGATATCTGTCTCTTTAATCTATGTGACTACCTTTATGCCATTAGTAGACCATCTTAATTACTGTAGTTTTCAAGTAAATTTTCAAATCAGGAAATGTGAGTTCTCCAATTTTGTTTAGTTTTTGTCACACTGTTTTAGACATTATGAGTTGTGTGCACTTCCATATGAATTTCAGTATAAGTTTATTCATTTTGCAGAAACATGAGGCTGACAGTTTGAAAAGGATCTGCAAACACTTTGGGGTGGGTAGGTAATACCACCTTAACTATACTGTTTTCCAAACCATGAACATGTAATTTCTTTTCATTTATTGGGTCTTTTTAGTTACTTTTAATGAAATTATTTTTATTTTCAAAGTATAAGTTTTGTGCTGTAAATTTAATAGCTTAATTACTCTGAAAGATTTTAATTTGGTGCCATTGTAAATGAAATTCTTTTCTTAATTTCATTTGAAGTGTTCATTGCTGGAATATAAAATAACTGATTTAAATATATACATCATGGATCCTGCAGACTTGGTGAAATTGTTTATCAATCAGTTCTAACAAATTTGCTTTGTTTTATTTTGTTCTGGAGATGGGGTCTGGTTATGTATCCTAGGTTGGCCTTGAACTCTCAGTCTTCCTGATTCAGTCTCCTGGGTGCTGGGATTACAGGCATGTGCCACCACACCCAGCATCTAACAGCTTTTTGAGGTTTTTATTGTTATTGTTATTAGGTTCCATTTGTCAGATCCAACTCATGGTGACCCTATGTTTTTGTAGGATTTGCCATATAAAAGCTCTTGTTACATATGAATGGTATTAGTTTTTCTTCCTTTATGATCTGGACACTGTCACATGCTGTGGTTAGAATTAAGGTAAACAGTTTTGGTGGACATGCTACCCAGGTGATGCAATGTTGTTCTTGGTCATCTTATTGGAAGAAATGATGGCTGGTGATCTCATTTTTGATGCCATTCAATTTGATCACTTAGTTAAGGTGGTGCCCATCAGATATCTTCATTACAAAAGTAACCTTTTCTCTTTTACCTTTTTACAAATAAGTCACTTGTGATGAGATTCCTTGAGATAGTTTATCTCTTCTTCACATAGTTCTAGGTTTACCAGTTTTAAGTACAGTAGCCTGCTCTTGGAGCTGGGATTTAGCTCAGTTGTTAGAGCCCCACTCTGCAGTCTCTGAAGTCCTGGGTTCGATTCCCAGCACTGCAAAAAATGAGAGAAGGAAGTAGCAATCCAGTCCTGAGCCAATCCTGAAATAATCAGCCATTGAAAACTCTGTGAGGGTCTCTATGAGTCAGACACAACTCGATGGCACCTACCAACAACAACAACAACAAGCCCACTCTTGGAACTGGGATTTAGCTCAGTTGATAGAGCACTGCTCCACACTCTCTGTGGACCTGGGTTCGATCCCCAGCACCACAAAAACTGGAGAAGGACATGTCAATCCACTCCCAAAGCAATCCCAAAACAATCAGCCATTGAAAATCCTATGAAGGTCCCTATGAGTTGGACCTGATTCTATGGCACCTAACAACAAGCTCACCCTTACCTACGGTTTTGTTTTTCATGGTTTTAGTTACTTGTAGTGAAAATATTAAATGGAATCCAGAAATAAACAATTTGTAAGTTTTAAATAAATGTTATTATAGTGTTGTCGTTTCCCTATTTTGTTTTATGTTATTCATAATCACTTACTGTGTCTATTTTATAATTAAAATTTATAACTATGTCTATATAAGAAAAACAATGTATATAATTTTAGTATTATCTGTGATTTCAGGAATCCACTGAAGGTCTTGGAACATGTCCCCTGCAGATAAAGGGGGAGCTATCATACATACTGTGCATAACAGTGGTGCATGCATATCACTTAAAAAGAAACAAATACATTTATTTTGGGAATACATATTCAAAATAGTTTTATTGATTGGGTCTATAGTCAATGGTGGTTGGAAGCCAATATTCTATGAGTCCAACTCTCCTCTTCTTCATTCCCTTACATCTGGGATTTTCTGCTATTACCTTAGACCCCAGAATGTTGGCTTTTTATAATTCCCCGGATTGCCTGGCATCCTTGGAGTTTGGAATGCTGTAGATGCGCCTGCAAATATCTGTAAAAGTTGGTCTTTCACTTGCATTAGTTTACTTTTTCCTGGCATTTTCTTTTCCTTCTTTCTTTTTTCTTTCTTTCCTTCTTCTTCTTCTTCTTCTTTTTTTTTTTTTTTTTTTTTT
>VMDO01034669.1:0-16762 GCA_007922755.1 Pedetes capensis
TACCATCTAATTTCAAAAATTTCAAATAGGTTAAAAGGCAATTTATCATCAGTTTAAAATGGGTGTTAACAGCTTATAGTTAAATTAGGCTATGAAAAATGAGTAAAGGTTGTCTATGGAAAAAAGCTTTTTATGACAAAGATAATTGAACTCAGAGAGAGGAAGGTATAACCTGAAATGATTTTGAAAATTCATCATGAAAGTGTGTCATTATATTAATTTAGAGAGAAAAATCACTTTTTTATTTACTCATCTCTAATGAATTCATCTCCATCCATTCAGACAGGCAAGGGACCAGTGAAACGTTAATGATGAACATGTCAAAAGTTGGACTATAACCTTGTCATATTCACCATAAGACTCTTAGCAGTTCTGAACAATTTTCTTGACGTGCTTGAAATCCTCTATGAGAGGATTCTTTTAAAATCCATTGCATTGAAAGATAAAAGGAAAATTATTTAAGAGAGTTTCTTTTAGGCATTTTCAAAAAACTGATGAGAAAAGTGATGCATATTCATGGTAGAGAATTTGGAATATGAAGAAAAGCATAAAGAAGAAAATAAAAATTATTCATAATTGTATTTTCCCAAGGTAACAATTGTTAACCTTTTGGTTTATCTCCTATTATTTTATTTGAATCTTTATAAAATTATTTATTCTAGTGTAAATAATTACAAGTGTTTGTGTTTTTTAACTCAATATTAAGTCAGAAGATCTTCCCCAGATTATTTTGGCTATAATCCATTATATATATTTCACAAATATTTATCTAACTTCTACTTACAGTGTTTAAGTTGCTTTGAAACTTCTCATCAGCACTGTTGTAATTTATAATCTCGTACAGTAGGGCCACCATATCTGCAGTTCTACATCCAAGGAATCAACCAAGTGCAGATAGAAAATACTCAGAAAATCATTATGTCTGTACTGAACAAATCCAGTCTATTTTTTCTTGCTATGATTCCTAACAACATGATTCTCCAAACAATACAGTATCACAACTATTTGCATAATATTTACATTTTATTAGTTGTTATAAGTAATACAGAGATGATTTAAAGTATAAAAGAGGGTATGCGTAGGTTATATGCAAATATTATGCCATTTTATATAAAGGACTTGCACATTGTGAATGTTGTTATATTCAGGGAGTTCCTAGAATCACTTCCTCCATGAATACTGTGGAATAACTATACATGGCCTTTTGTTCAACTAATGACTTGCACGGAACAAATTTAGAAGAGTGAAATTCCTGTTTGAAAAGGTTTTTTCAATATGCAGAAAGGTGTAAAAATGGCTTTCATAAGTGTGTATGTGAATATTCTACAGTATCATGAAAGCAATAGAGATCAAACATAAAACTCCCACATTCAGTCAATACAAAAGAAAGGCAGAAATCAGAAACAATGACACAGGAAAAAAATGTACATAAACAGAAAGCAAAAATTATAGTAAACATGATTCAAAATAATAGACATTACAATTAAATATGAACTACAAGTTCCAGTTAAAGGACAGAGATTGTCCTACAGGAACAAAAAAATCAAATCTAGCTGAATGGGCTTATAAGAGGAACATTTAAATTAAAAGTATAGAGGATGGCATATAAAATATTTATATGCAGCAAATATAAACAAAAAAATCTGGCCTACCTATATTAATAACACATGAAATAGACAAAAGAATAATTCCAGGCACCAAGGCACACACCTCTAATCCCAGAAATTTGGGAGGCTGAGGCAGGATGATTCTAAATTTAGGGCCAGAGGGAGCCTATGCAATTCAGCAAGATGTGATTCAAAATAAAAATATTTTAAAAAGCACTGGGAGTCAGCTCAGTGGAGGAGCAGTTGATTAGCATGGGTGAGGCCCTGGGTTCAACCCTCTAGTACTACAAAAAAAGAATATAATATATATCAAAATATATAATTAGACCTAGGTGTGGTGGTGCATGCCTGTAATCCCAGCGGCTTGGGAGACAAAGGCAGGAGGATCACAAACTCGATACTAGAGGCAGTCTGTGTAACTTAGCAAGACCCTGTCTGAAGAAGTAAAAAACAAAAATGGGCTCGGGGCACAGCTCAGTGTCCAGCACATGCAAAGGATGTAAACTCAAGGCCCTGGGTTCAATCCCCAGTACCTCAAAAAAATACATACATACACACACACACACACACACACACACACACACACACACACACACATATATACACACACGCCTGCAGCTATAGCCCTGTGGCATCCGATCCTGTCAGATCTCGAAAGCTAAGCAGGATCGGGCCTGGTTAGTACCTGGATGGGAGACCGCCTGGGAACACCAGAAGCTGTAGGCTGGGAGATGGACCTGGCAACCCCCTCCCAAAAATCAATCTGCCATTGAAAACCCTATGAACAGCAGAGAAGCACTGACAATAGTGTTTCCCCTGTTGTACAGAGAGAGAGAGAGAGTTAAAATTTTGACAGAATGTGAAGAGAAATACAAAAATCAGCCATGTTTGGAAGATTTCAATACTACTCTTACCACCTGATAATACATCAGACAAAAAGAAGAAGAGAATCAGTACAATATATGACTTGAGTAATCAATGTGCTTGATCTTATGTAAACAACAGTTTCAGAATACAAAAGCTTCACAAGAACACAGGGAATATTAATGAAAATTAGTAACACATAGGCCTTTATTACAACCCTACAAATTGAAAAGGACTGGTATCATCAAATACTTTTCACTAATACAATGTGGCTTTGTATGCTATATGAAGGTTATACATAAGACCTTACTTAAAAAAAAAATCCAAATCCAAAAATAGGGTTGATTTACTTACTGGAATAAAGTAAGTTGCCATTCTGCAGGGTTTTTTTGTAGCATTAGGGTATTGAATCCAGGGTCTCATACATACTTTGCAAGTGCTTTATCACTGAGCTGTACTCGCAGCCTCTTTTTTCATTTTAACCTTGATTAGGGTCTCATTAAGTTATGCAGGCTGCCTCTATCCTAGATTTGTGATCCTCCTGTCTTCATCTCCCAAGTCTCTGGGATTATAGGAGTGAGCCACTGTGTCTTGCAATTCTACATATTTTCCCGTCTTCCCACTTCTTCAATGAATATTCATAGATAACTATTGAGATTTGGATAATGTAAGACGTTTGCTATAATAAACATTAATGTGACAATCCTCTTGTTATATAAGTGTTTGCAAGAGTCTATTTTCTTAAGAATACATTCTTGGAATTGTTACATCAAGGTTATAAATAATTAGATTTAAGATTCCTCATAGGTATTATCAAACTGTCCTATAAAATATTTATTCTGATGAGCAATGTATGAGGGCATCCATTTTACCTAATATTTTTTGCCAAAACTATCAAGAGAAAAACATAATCTTATTTTAATTAGCATTTCTTTGATTAGAAATTATGAATGTGCTGGGTGTGGTGATGCAAACCTGTGATCCCAGCAAGTCAGGAGGCAGAGGCAGGAGGATTGCAAGTTTGAAGCCAGAGGCAGCCTGCATAACTGAGAGAGACCCTCTTTCAAAATAAAAAGTAAAATTAGCTGTGGATACAGCTCAGTGGTAAGGTGCTTATGTGTTAGGCCCTGGGTTAAGCCTCCAAATTCTACTAAAATAAGTACTCATGATGTTGAATATGTCCCCATATGCTTTAGCCATTTTATCTATTTTAATTAAATAATTATTTAATTATATTTTCTCCTTTTTAAGATTGATTTAAAGAAAAATTCTTATACTAGAAATTAAGTTCCATCATACCTATTGATGCTATTTTATCCAATTAGTCATTAATCTTTTTGTCATCTAACTTCAGTCTTTGTTAAAAATGTTTTCCTTTCAATGTAGCCTAAACAAACTTTTCTTTTGTAAGAACCCTTCCTTTCCTTTTTTAAATTAAAAGTTCTTGGAAAATTCTTCTTTATCTAGATACTTATTAACTAATAACTTTCCCATGTACAATATAGTTTAATTTTTAATAAAAACTCTCTAAATCACCTCACCCCCACACATCTGTCAGTTTGCCGCACTGTGGGGGCTTGTGTGTTGCACTGAGGCTGAGAGCTATGCCACTGGTACCTCAGATATGACAAGGTTACCCATGGTGGACAGGTTTTCAGCTGAGCTTCCAGACTAAGACAGACTAGGGAGTAGGACCTGGCGAGCCACTCCTGAAACAACTAGCCATTGAAAACCCTATGGACAGCAAAGAAACACTGTCAGATATAGAGCCAGAAAATGAGGCCCCCAAAATGGAAGGCACTCAAAAGACTACTGGGGAAGAGTTGCCTCCTCAAAGCAGAGTCTACTGTGATAACTGAAATGGAGTAAAGCCTCAAGGACCTCTATTTGCTGATGTGGCATGACTCAAAATGATGAGAAACAACTGTAAACATCTATTAATAATTGGAACATGGAATGTAAGTAGTATGAATCTAAGAAAATTAGAAATCATTAAAAGAGAAATGGAGCGCATAAACATTGACATTCTAGGCATCAGTGAGCTAATATGGACCATCATAGGCCATTGGGAGTCAGACAATCATATGGTCTACTATGCTGGAAATGATAAACTAAAGAGAAATGGGGTTGCATTCATCATCAAAAAAGACATTTCAAGATCTGTCATGAAATACAATGTTGTCAGTAACAGAATAATATCCATACACCTACAAGGAAGGCCAGTTAATATGACTATTATTCAAATTTATGCACCAACCACTAAGGTCACAACTGAAGAAAGGGAAGACTTTTATCAGCTTCTGCAATCTGAAATAGATCAAACATGCAATCAACACATACTGATAATCACTGGTGACTGGAATGCAAAGGTTGGAAACAAACAAGAAGGCTCAGTAGTTGGAAAATATGGTCTTGGTGACAGAAACGAAGCTAGAGATTGCATGATAGAATTTTGTCAGACCAATGACCTTTTCATTACAAATACATTTTTTCAGCAACATAAATGGAGACTATATACATGGATTTCACCAGATGGAACATACAGGAATCAAATTGACTACATATGTGGAAAGAAACGATGGAAAAGCTCTGTACAAAATGTCAAAACAAGACCAGGTGCTGACTGTGGATCAGACCATCAACTTCTCATATGCAAGTTCAAACTGAAGCTGAAGAAAATTAGAACAAGTATATGAGAGCCACGGTATGACCTTGAGTATATCAGGTGAATATTAGCTGAAAGCAGATAATATCAGAAAGATGTCTATCTATGTTTTATTGACTATGCAAAGGCATTTGATTGTGTGGGTCATAATAAATTATGCATAACACTTCAGAAAATGGGAATACCAGAACACCAAATTGTGCTCATGAGAAATCTGTACATGAACCAGGAGGCAGTTGTTCAAATAGAACAAGGAAACACTGCGTGGTTTAAAGTTGAGAAAGGTGTGTGCCAGGGCTGTATATTCTCACCCTATCTATTCAATTTATATGCTGAGCAAATAATCTGAGAAGCTGGACTTTATGAGGAAGAATGTGGCATCAAGATTGTAGGAAGACTCAGTAACAACCTGCATTACACAGATGACACAACTCTGCTTGCTGAAACTGAAGAGGATTTAAAACATTTACTGATGAAGATCAAAGATCATAGCCTTCAACATGGGTTATGACTAAACATCAACAAAACAAAAATCCTTATGACTGGGTCAGCACGCAACTTCACAATAAATGGAAAAATGATTGAAGTTGTCCAAGATTTTGCTTTGCTTGGCTCTATAATCAACACCCATGGAAGCAGTAGTCAAGAAATAAGAAGACACATTGCTCAAGGAAAAGCTGTGGCAAAAGATCTCTTTAGAGTATTGAAAAGCAAAGATGTCACATTGAAGACAAAGGTGCATCTGACTCATGCCATGGTATTTTCAGTAGCATCATATGGTTGTGAAAGCTGGACATTGAACAAGGGAGACAGAAAAAGAATTGATGCTTTTGAATTATGGTGTTGGAGACATCTGTTGAATATACCATGGACTGCCAAAAGAACCAACAAATCTGTCCTAGAAGAAGTACAACTAGAGTGCTCCTTGGAAGCAAGTATGGCCAGACTGCATCTTACATATTTTGGACATGTAGTAAGGAGAGATCAATCCCTGGAGAAGGACATCATGTTTGGGAGAGTGGCAGGTCAACGCAAAAGAGGAAAACCCTCCACCAGATGGATTGACACAGTGTCTGCAACAATGGGCTTAAACATAAATAAGATTGTTTGCCTGGCACAGAATCGGCAAGTGTTTCGATCTGCTGTACATAGGGTCGCTATGAGTCAGACTTGACTCAACAGCACCTAACAACAACAACAACAACAACAAATCACCTGAAATTTAACAATTTTATATCTACATAATTTTACGTGTACATATATTTAAATGATTATAAATTGAAATGTCATATATTGAAAGGGCCATATGTAAATGATTACATATAGTATTTATATTTATATAACAACAGCCATATATATAGATATAGATATAGATATATAGATATCCATTTTCTAATCAATTACATTACATACTACTTGTTAATTTGTTTCAGTAGTGGTGGTTGAACCCATGGCCTCACCCATAGTACACAAGGTTTAAGCACTGAGCCACACTCCTAACTCCTTTCATTTATTTAATTTATTTAATTGAATTTTATTTTTATTTTTTATTGGAATTTTTAATGTACAACTTAATGGGTTTCATTATAACATGGGTTTCAACTGTGAAATTTCCATATATGCATTTCATTGTACATTGCTCACATAACTTCCTCCTTAACCTCTGAGGTTCCTTCTTCCCCATCCCCAGCCCTTAACAATGATTTTCTTTCTATTTGCATGTCTTTTGTCCGAATATTTATCTATATATGTGCATCCTAAGTCCAAACATTTTTCTAGAGTGATCACATTGTTTCATTCTCAGCAGTATTAGAAGAGTGACCTACTCCCTTTACATTATTGCCAGGCTTTGGTATTATTGCTATTATTACTCTTTTTTATTTTAGATATTCATGTAGTTTATTTCTATCTTCTCCCCTTTTTTCCACCATACTAATAAAGTTGTTCTGTTTACATTGGGGTTGACCTCTCCCCTCTTCATCCTTCCTCATTGACCCTCCTCCTCTTCCTGTCATCTCCCATCATCACTTTCCTCTGCTAGATCCCTCCCTTTCTTTCCAATCCTTAAATTTTTCCTTCTACACTAAGTTTAATTTAGCTTTTTTATTATGTTCCAATTTCTGTATGCCTGCAATTGTAGCCCTATGGCATCCGATCCCATCAGATCTCAGAAGCTAAGCAAGGTCGGGCCTGGTTAGTACTTGGATGGGAGACTGCCTGGGAATAACAGAAGCTGTAGGCTTGGGAGAAGGACCTGGTAACCCCTTCCCAAAAATCAATCTACCATTAAAAACACTATGAACAGCAGAGAAGCACTGACAATAGTGTTTCCCCTGTCGTATAGAGGGTCTCTATGAGTTGGATACCGATTCGATGGCACCTAACAACAACAACAACAATTTCTGTATAGGATTTTTTCCTTCTTTTAAATTTGATTCAGCTCCCACGCATGAGTGAGAACATGTGGTATTTCTCTTTTTTGGCTTGAGTTCGTTCACTTAAAGTAATTTTCTCCACTTCTAGCCATTTTGATGCAAATGACATTGCTTCATTTTTTGATCACCGAGTAGTATTCCACTACATATATATACCATAATTTTTTATGCATTCTTCTGTTGATGAGGACTTTTGTTGATTCCATATCCTTGCTATTGTGAAAAGTGCTGCATTGAACATGGAGATGCAGGTGTCTCTGTGGTATTTTTCCTCATCTCCCTTTGTGTATATTTCCAGTAGTGGTACAACTGGTTCCTATGGCAGAACTATTTTTAGTTTTCTGAGGTACCTCCATACTGATTTCCAAAGTGGTTGAACAAATTACAGCCCTACCAACAGGGTAAGAGGGTTCTCTTTTCTCTACAACCTCAACAGCATTTGTTGTCATTTGTTTTATTGGTCTTGGCCAATCTTACTGGAGTAAGGTGGAATCTCAAAAGTCGTTTTGATTTGCATTTCCCTAATGGCTAGGGATACTGAGCATTTTTTCATGTGTTTCATGGCCTTATGAACTTCTTCATTTGGGAACTGTCTGTTCAGTTCCTTTGCCCACTTGTGTATTGGGTTATTTGTTGTCTTGGGAATTGCTTTCTTGCATTCTTTGTAAATTCTGGAAGTTAGTCCTCTGTCTTATGTATAGGGTGCAAAGATTTTCTCACATTTAGTGGGGACTTCCTTGACTGTTATTTCCTTTTCTGTACAGAAGCTTTTTAATTTTATGTAATCCAATTTATTCTTGTTGCAATTTCCTGAGCAACTGGAGTCTTATTGAAGAAATACTTTTCTATGCCTATATGTTGGAAGTGTATTGTCTAACTTTTCTTCTACTAATTTTAAAGTTTCCGCCTTTATGTTGAGGTCTTTTATCCATTTTGAGTTAACTCTCATGCACATTGACAGGTGAGAGTTGTTTTTCATTTTCCTGCAAGCAGATATCCAAGGTTCTCAGCACCATTTGTTGAAAAGGCTATCCTTTCTCCAATTTGTCTGCTTTGCTCCTTTATCCAGAATCAGGTGTCTGTAGATGCATTGGTGTATTTCTAGGTCCTCTATTCTGTTCCACTGGTCTTCAGTCCTATTTTTGTGCCAGTACCAAACTGTTTTTGCTGCTACAGTCCTGTAGTGTATTTTAAAGTCAAGGATTGTGATCCCATCTGCTCTAGTTTTGTAGCTTAAGGGTGTTTTGGCTATATGTGGTCTTTTGTGTTTCTATATGAATTTTTAAATCTTCTTTCTACTTCTGTAATGTATGTTATTGGAATTTTAATGAGGATTGCATTAAATCTATAGATCGCTTTTGGTAGGACAGCCATTTTTACAATATTGATTCTCCTAATCCATGAAGAGGGGAGGTCCTTCCACCTTTTAGTATCCTTTGAAATTTCTTTCTTTTGAAATTTTCTTCATAGAGATCTGCAAAATCTTTGGTTAGATTGATTTCAAGGTATCTAAGTTTCTGGTGAGCTATCATGAAAGGGATTGTAGTTGTAATTTCCTTCTCTTCCTGCTCACAGTTGGTGTAAAGGAAGGCTACTGATTTTAGAGTGTTAATTTTGTATCTTGCCACTTTGCTGAAGGAGTTAATTATGTCTAAAAGTTTTCTAGAGGTGATTTTGGGCTCTTTTAGGTAAAGTATCATGTCACTTACAAATAAGGATAACTTGACCTCTTCTTTGCCTATCTGTATCCCTTTGATTTCTTTCTCCAGTTGAATTGCCCTGGCTAGGCCTTGAATCACAATGTTAAATAAAATAGGAAGAGAGTGGACATCTTTGTCTTGTTCCAGATCTTAGAGGAAATGGTTTCAATTTTTCTCCATTTAGTATGATGTTGGCTGTAGGTCTGTCATAAATGGCATTCATGATGTTAAGGTTTTCTCCTGTTATGCCTATCTTCTCCACAGTTTTTATCATGAAAAGGTATTGTACTTTCTCAAAGTCTGTCAACGCATCGATTGAGATGATCATGTGATTTTTGTTTGCAAGCCTCTTGATATGTTGAATTACATTAATCGATTTCATATGTTGAACCAGCCTTGCATGTGTGGAATAAATCCCACTTGGTCATAGTGAACAATCTTCTTAATATGTTGCTGAATTCGGTTTGCCAGGATTTTGTTGATAATTTTTACATCCATGTTCATTAGGGAAATCAGTCTATAATTTCTCTATCTTAGATGTATCCTTGCCTGGTTTAGGTATCAAGGTGATGGTATCTTGGTAGAATGAGTTTGGGAGTGCTCCCTCCTTTTCTACTTTTTGAAATAATTTGAGGGAAACTGGTCTTAATTTTTCTTTGAAAGTTTTTAGAATTCTGCTGTGAATCCATCAGGTCCTGGGCTTTTCTTTGTTGAGAGACTTTTTATTACCTTTTGCACTTCAGCATATGTAATGGGTTTGTTTAGGTCACTTATGTCCTCTGGAGTTAATTTTGGTAAGTCATATGTTTATAAATTTATACATTTCTTCTGAATTTATGTGTTTTGGGTAATAAAATTTCTCAAAGTATTCCCAGATGATTTTCTGTATTTTGTTGGAATCAGTGGTTATGATCCTTTTTTCTTCTCTAATTTTCATGATTTTGGCCTTTCCTTTTTGATGAGATTGGTCAGAGGGGGTATCTATTTTATTAATCTTTTCAAAGAAACAGCTCTTAATCTCATTAATTCTTTGAATTACCTTTTTAGATTCTAGTTGAGATATCTCTGCCTTGGTCTTGATAATTTCTTTCTGAGTGCTCCTTTTGGGATTGATGTTGTTGGTTTTTCTAGTGTCTTCAGATATGTCATTAGGTCATTTATTTGGCTCATCCCTACCACCTACCTTATTGATAAAGACACTCAATGCTATAAACTTCCCTCTTAGAACTGCCTTTGTTGCATCCCATATGTTTTGCTAGCATGTGTTTTCATCCTCATTTGATTGCTGGAATTTTAATATTTCTGCTGAAATTTCTTCAATAACCCATTGTTCATTCAGCAGTGTATTATTTAATCTCCATGAATTTGTAAAATTTCTGGTGTTTTTCTTATTTTTGAATTCCAATTTTATTCTGTTTTGGTCTGATAAGGTAGAGGGGATGATTTCTACTTTTTTGTATTTATTGAGACTATTTTTGCATACTAATATGTGATCTATCTTGAGGCAAGGTCTCCATAAGTAGTTCCCGCGGACTCTGGCCCTTAACCTGTGATCCTCCTGCCTCTGCCTCCCAAGTCACTGTGATTACAGATGTGAGCCACAGCACTGTTATGGCATTGTTCTAATAACTGTAATCTATCATATTATTTGGTATGGCAAATCTTCCTGTATTACTTTAAACTCTTAAATGTATTCTCAGTATATCTTTCAAATATGATTTAAAATAAATTTGTCACATTTAAAAAGAAAGCTATAATTGGAATTGAGATTGGTTACAACTTCTTTGCATGGATTTTATACCTTTCTTATATTTTCAACTTGTCCTCCCATTAATGTATTTACCTCCATTTATTTAAGTCTTTATCTATCACTTGGAAACAAGTTTGGAATTACCTATATGCCTTCAACTTTTCCAAGTAATCATGTACTTGTACATTTCTGTACCAAGGTCATGTACAGCACGAGCAAGAGAAAGAAAGATTTATAGATTTTTATTTCTGTTACATCCTTGTAATTTTTTTACCTGAAGTGTCTTGTTTTCTGTTTTCTTCATTTGAATTAACTGCATTTCTGATCCCCATGTTTTGTCCCCAACCCCATCACTCACTACTTTATATATTTTTGTATAACTTTGCATTGTGGACACATGTCTTTATTTACTTTTAGATAATTTTTTCAGCTTCGTCTGTTATTTTATATTATAATAGAATTTAATGGAACTTTTAAATTTGTGGTTGCATTTGGATGTCCTTGCATTGTTTTCTCCTTTTGACACATTCTTCTGCATCTCTGTCCTTTATCTCTTAACATTTCTCTCTATTGCTCACAGATTTTAATTAATTATGATGATGCTTGGCTTCTCTTCGAAGACATCAATGTATCTTGTAGGTATTTTACCTCTTTTAATAGAAACATACTATTAGAAGTATATTGACACTCTAAACACTCAAGAAAATCTTTTCTTTCGATGTCAATGCAGAATAATTTAGAAATTCTTAAATATAATATTATAATATAAAATATTAAATTTTAGAAAATTTAAATATAAACTGTTTTTCCAAAAGGATGAGACCTTTTTTAGGCCTGGTATGTAACCAAAGTGAATCGAGTGCTTTTTAATATCTGCATTGCAGCCTTCGCTAGGAAGCTTTCCAAGATGGATGTGTATCTGTGCGTATATGCATGTAGATACATGTGTGCATGCACACACATGTGTGTGCATAACTACATTAATGGGAAGCTTGGATAAATCTTTAAAGTCTCAACTCCCAACTGCTACAATGTGACCTTAAGGATTCTCCATTGGATAAAATGTTTGATGCCATTCCTTTTCTCAAAGCAGAATGGTGACATATTTTACAAATGGAAGTACATGTCACAGTACAATATTGCAATGAATGCTAAGTATTTTTAATCTGTTTCTAGATCATTAATGAAGTAATACTTTTTCATTTGGAGGATGAAATTATATGCAAAATAGAATATCATTAAAGAGAAATATTGAATTGTAAATTAGTCCTAAAGTAGCAGGATATACAAAGTTTTCGTTATTTTTCCCATCATGATTAATGTTTATGTACACAGAATTAAAGAATTATTCAAACCTTAGTAACATATATTTCATTATTTTAAAGAAAGACAGAAACACAGTTTATACTGAAGTTTGCCCAAGCACTTTGGCAAGACTATTACTTATGAACCCAGTTCATGCTGAATTTGAGTCTCTTCTCTGAAGTTCTAGTATATTTAATTACAAACTACACAAGTTGGTTCACTGATATACAGGATCTTATTTGGATTTTAGGGGCTGGGATTTAGCTCAGTTGGTAGAGCGCCACTCTGCAGTCTCTGAGGTCCCAGGTTTGATGCCCAGCACCACAAAAATGGGAGAATGACAAGGCAATCCACTCCCAAGGCAATCCCAAAACAATCAGCCATTGAAAACCCTATGAGGGTCATTATGAGCCAGACAGGGCTCCACAGCCCACAACAACAATAACAACAATTTGCATTTTACATGTTCATTTAATGTACTTCCACTGAACCTTCCCCTCAGTACCCCAAATAGCAATGAGTCTCTAGCAAATCAAGCAAAAAGAGAAACCAACTCTCCAAACTCATAGTCTAAGGTGAATTTCATGAACATTCTGTTATTGATTTCCGATTTTCATTAAAATTTGCAATTATATTTAAAAAGTGGTATACACAGTGGAAAATATATAACTTTTGATGGAAAACATGAGTGGTAATTAAGGGTCTGGTTTTATTTTTTCTTCACACATTATAAAATGATAAAAATTTTCTTCAAAATAAATGATTCATATAAATTAGTTCATTTCTGATATGAATTCAACTTAAAACTACAATAAAGCATATATAATAGAAATTAAAAGTCTTCTAGCAGCGGCTTTCCCATTTACTAGAGGTGTTCAAAGTATCAGATTCTCTTTCTTCCTTTTATGTCTATTAGACCTTAATATTTACCACTGATGAACCCAGTTCATGTTGAATTTGAGCCTCTTCTTCTCTGAACTATGAGTTGGACAGTAGCCAACAGCCCATAACAACAAATTGCATTTTACATGTTCATAGCTCTTCTCTCAAAATAAACAAAATAAAAATGAAAATTCCTCATAATATAGCTAATATAAGAAGGCACAGTAGCTGGAAAATATGACTTTCATGACAGAAACGATGTTAGAGATCACATGGCACAGAATCGAGGAGTGTTTTGATCTGCTGTGCATAGTGTCACTATTACTCAGACTCAACTTGACGGCACCTAGCAACAACAACACAGAGCTAAGCCAGTTCACAAATAATTTTTATTGTAGTAATTGAGAATAACCATTTAGTAATTTTATAGCAGTTTGTTAATATTTGTTGAGTGAAACAATAAAAATTATTGGGTTGCACTTTTTGTGCTTTTGTTTTCTAAACATGAATTTGTATGATATTTTATTGAATTACTGGTTCCTGAGCAATTAGAAATTAATGCAAGGTAAAAAATGAAACCAGATCAAAACAAAACTTAGTCTTTTACCTCAGGGAGTTTGAGAATCATTGTTATATTTTATTGCTTTTAATACCATAAATTCAGAAGCTAATTTTTTTCCTTTCTCATTCAAAAATCAAACTTGGATATTACTAAGATTGCATTTCTAACTCTCAGTTTCACTATCACAGTTTTTCTCTGATTAGTCTATTAAAGAGTAGCTGCTAAACAGTCCCATGCCTATTTTCTTTTGATGGTGCGTATGTTAAGCAAGCTGTTAAAATGAATGGGACCCAAATTTGGGCAATTACTTCCATTAGATAAAACACAGACACATACATCCTTTCAAACAATAGTATGAACATTATTTTATATTCATTATTAAAATTTTCAAATACTACTTATGGCCATATAAAAGTTTAATATTAAGATATATTAAAAGTTGTTAATTTCATCTTCTCGAAAATTTGACTAACTTCCAGATGATTGTAAGGGATTTTCTACACATTTATTTGTTTAATTCCCAAGGTCAATTAAAAATATATTACAGCACAAAAACCTTAAAAGAATAGGATATTGAGTAACACGACAACTAAGGAATGGTTCTGTCTGTCTTTGCAGTCTTTAAAGAACACTGCCATAATCCCACTTGTAAAACCATCACCAAACTATTTTTGATCAATATTACCTAAGGACACTACCCTTTCTGGCCAATATCACATTCTCAAGAGGTAAAACATTTCATCAACTGAATACTGGCCCTTTATAATATTTTGTGAAGCTGATAAAACTTAGGAGGATTATTTGAAAGAACCACACACTGACACACTGTCATTTCTAAATGTCAGGGACTTCAGGCTCAGCTCATAAAAATGAAGCTCAGGCTTGAAGACAACAGTGCCCTTCTGAGATAAATCTCTTTTTAAGTCTTACAGGTTGTGGGAGGTATAGTCTCAACCCTAGTGAAATGACCTCCAATGTCTGCAACTATTTTAAGTTCATGTGTACATTCCTGTAAGCAGATGGCACAGAAGGGTTTAACAGGTGTCCAGGCACAGCATTACACTTGTGCTAGCTCTGCCCTAAAAACATGTGCTCCAAACATCTGTCTCAAACACACAAAAGATGCATTAAGGGAAGATTTTCAGACCAAAGTTGTGTCAATAATTCCTGTGCTCTATTCTCTCCCAATAATCTCTGTATGTTTTAGATACATACTTGCTAGTGAGAAAGAAAATACAGTATTTGGGGTAAACAGGCACAAAGAGATGAGAAAATATTTGCCTTGCTTGAATCTAGGAATGAAGCTGTTTGTACGGGCTTAAGTTTCAAACTAATGTTCAAAGGTGATTTTTTTCTGAATAATACAATATTTATTGAATTAATTTGAAATAAAAGTTCAGAGTACCTTATGGAATTGATGCATTGCAAATATTTTGAAATAAAAATATAGTGCTGATTTTGCAGGAAGGATTCTTTAACTGCTTTTCTCTGTATATGTGAACTTGTATGTGTGTGTGTGTGTGTGTGTGTGTGTGTGTGTCTGTGTGTGTGTGTCTGTGTGTTTATTTGGAATATCAAGCTCATGTAATATGAAAAGGAACAGAGAAAATTCAAAGTGGTGATCTCTTATTAGGGGAAGTCATGTGGCAATTCAACCTGGATAATCAAATCATGAGAATCCTGGAGAGGCAATCTTTGTTCAGATTGACTAGTCCTGGACCAAGTAAAAAAGATGCTATTATGGGGAACAGGACCTCTGTATTGAAATAGGTGGCATCTAACTCAGGGAGTGATTTGAGGGTCACATAGTAGATAATTTTACCAGAAGTCCTCTGATCCAGAGAGAGGTCATTGTGTATTATTGCTCATAATGACCCTACAATGTAGTGCAGATGGGGCCAGGAGTCACAAACTACCATTCAAGTTCAAAGCCAATATTTATTACGTTTCTCTTGGCTTCAAATTACGTTGATGCTTTCATAAAAGATTCATTGAGTGACTGCTTTATGCACATCACTATTACTTAGTGCTGTGGGGACACTGGATAGAATAGAAGATACAGTCTTCAAATTCCTTATGAACTAGTTATGGAACTGAAATGAGCAATATTTTTGATCAATGAACTCTGAAAAGAGATGCATGTGTTGTGCACTTAGGCCTCCTCTTCTAGACAATTAACACTTTTCTCTTTTTTTGTAGTTCTGGGGGTTTGAATCCAGGGCTTTGCACATGCTAGTAAGTGGTCTACCACTGAGCTGCACCCCAGACCCTTTTCTAATTTTTATTTTGTGAAAGGGTTTCACTATGTTACACAGGTTGCCTCTTCCATCCTTCTGCCTCTGCCTCCTGAGAAGCTGGGATTCCAAGCATATACCATAGCTTCTGGCTTTTTATCAGCCTATTCTTTATATTATTTTGAGAAATATTTCATATATGTTATATCTCCTTACTCAACCTGCAGCTGTAGCACTGTGGCATCGGATCCCATCCCAGAAGCTAAGCAGGGTTAGTCCTGGTTAGTACTTGGATGGGAGACTGCCTGAGAACACCAGGAGCTGTAGGCTTGGGAGGAGGACTCAGCAACCCACTCCCCCCAAAAAAAAATCAACAATCTGCCATTGAAAACCCTGTGAATAGCAGAGAACCAGTAACAATAGTGTTTCAGCTGTTGTACGCAAGGTCGCTGTGAGTTGGAAACCAACTTAATGGCACCTAACAACAAGAACATATTTCCTTACTAAATAGAATTCTTAAATTTATCCTGTAAGGTCCTTGAAAACTATGCTTCTAAAAATGTATTTCCTCACAAAGCAATATATATAGTAGTCATTGTCTAATAGAACTTTCTGTGCTGACGAACAGATTCTGTATTTTTACTGCCCAATGTGGAAGCCACTACCAAATGCAACAATTGAACACTAGGAATGTACCTAGTGTGACTAAGGAACTAATATTGCAATGTTATTCAATTTTGATTATTTAAAATTCAAAT
>VMDO01034670.1:0-16761 GCA_007922755.1 Pedetes capensis
TTATACTATATATAAACTATATATACTATATATACTATATACTATGCTTATACTATATTAATGCTAATACTATATTAGCATTAAGTATGAATACTAATACTTAATATAGTATTAGCATTTCAAAGGTATAAGAAGTGTCTTATTTCTCTTAGTTCCTCTGCATTTAGCATGGTACCCTGTAGGCAATTTAGTAATATCTGAGTTAGTAAATTAATCAGTAAGAACCTATTTTTAGTTACTGGATTTATGCCAAAAAAATCATTGTAAATAGTAGCAAAATAAATCATTCAATTATTTTTCATTTGATATAAAATTTGTTATATAAACTCAAGGCAGTAAAAGGGCTAGGAAAGATTTTTTGTTGTTGTTTGGTTGGTTTTATTTTGTTTTTTAACAACGCATCACAGATAGTTCTCTTCCTAAAGCTTAGTTGTGTACTTTATTGATTTTTTATCATATACAAAACATATAGGTCTCGCTATTCTTATGATCAGTGTTTGTGATCTCGTCATGGCCTCTAATTTTGCCTTCAATTAAATAATCAAAAGAGCAATTAAATTTAAGAGATTTCTTTCCTCAGTACATTGTTTGGCTCCAACTATGCTTTCATTGGGAACACTGATATAGTCTTAGATTACTTGGAAAAATTGATAATGAATTGTGCTGCTCCAGGCTGTGGTTAATTAAATTGGCTACCCTTTGGTCTTCAGCATGGGCAGCTCGGGTACTGGACCACAGAGGACTAATGAGTCCTACTTAAGGTAAGTCCTCAAGGGATGTGAATTCCTGCTGTCAGGCAGGAATATGATTCAGATCACAAAGTTCTCCAATCTGCTAAGTAGGTCAAAGTCTCTAAGGGAGAATAGAAAGCAATTTGGGATCTGATAAAATCAGAAACTATGAATTTAATTAGTTATTATATCCAACATTTTGTAATGTTTTCTTGGACTGGTGGTTGTACTGAACTTCTTGAAAAATCCTTTGTATTTAATAAAGAAGCATTTACATTGAAGAATTGTTCTGCTATGAACCATATGATCAAGAACCAAGGACTTTCAGTAAAGGTCATATGTCTAAACAAGTCACAAGATTTATATTAAAATTTTTGAAGCACTAGCTGAATAGGTGACTAACACTGCCATACCAGGTAGCAAATTACATTATGTTGTGCATTTTTAAATGTTATACATGCTACCTGTATGTCTAAAAATTTGGTGATGAGAATAAATAAATGTATTGTGGCTCTTTCATTTTTCATTCATATTTTACATAGAATGTTTAAGTATAATATTGTGCATGTATAAATCTTGAATATTGTCAATATTTCTACACACATTGACTGATGAGCTGCATAATCTAGAAGCAAAAAGTTGCAAAAATATCATTAGTAAAAATGATCCTGCATTATTGGGCACTTGTGAAATGGAAAGAAATGTAATGATCACTTTTATAATTTGGTATTCACAAAATTATATTTGCCATTATTTTTATTATCCTTAACAAGTAACTTTGACAATTAGTTTAAAAAGAAAGAAACTGAAGAACAGAGGGCATAAGAAATTTGTTCATCCAGTACAGGTAATCCAAAATGCAATAAGATTTCAACTCACTCTAATAACAGAGCCTCTACTCTTAAAGACCAAGCAACATTGCCTCCTTTTGGTAATGAATTGGAAGACTTCAAAATACCTTATATTTTAGGTATGGTGACATACTAACATAATATAATGCTTTACTGTTCAGGATGTCTTGTGGACCAACAAAATCAGCAGCATCTTGCAAGTTGTGAGAACTGCAGAATCTCAAGTTCAATCAGATACATAGAACCAGAATATCCACTTTAACAACGTCCCCAGGTGCTTTGAGAAGCACCAATTGATTGCCAGATCTTTCAATCTTGAATACACATTTAGAATCACCTGGAAAGATGCATGTGCATACATGAATACTATATTCCATATCCGAAAAAATATTATAAATCATAATCTTTGTAGAAATTGCCAAAGTATTGTATTCTTTTAGTATTAGTAGTTTTTGAGATGATGTTAATATATTGTCAGAGTTGAGAAACATGATGTAATATTCTAACAAACTAGTTCTGACATCTTTCTATGCATAAGAATAAACAAAAGGAATATCTTAAACACTGATTGATAGACTCCAGCTTCCAGAGGTTTTGAGTCTATAGATCTGAATTGGAGTCCAAGGATTTATGTCTACTATGTCTCCAGGTGCTGCTGATCTGGGGATCACACTTTGAGAACAATGGATCAAATGAAGATTTTGACCTTATAGAAAAAGTCACTAAATTTGACTTAGGAGATGGAAGTAAGTAAAAATAGTGCATCCAGACCTTGATTTACTTACACCTAAGTTAAGACTATTTTTTGATGGATATTTTGTTTGTAAAACTGAAAAAGATACAGTGAAAAACTCTCCAAATCCTTGCAATGAAGATAATAATATTAGTTTCATAGATAGTGGCAAGAATGAAGTGAAAATGTGTATAAACATCTAGGATAGTGTCTGAATGATACCCTTTGCTTAATCCATATTGTAGCTAATTGTTGGCATGGAATTGAAACTTGGGCCTCATAACTTTCTATTTAAATCTCAATGGCATCAGCTGGAATTAAGCATTTTATCTCTAATTAGGGTACTACTAATTAATAAAAGCAGACAAACATATGTAAGAAAAATGATAAATTTGGATACTCCTTATAAATTAATTATACAAAGCCTAACCACGTGGGGCCAACATATCTGTCCTAGAAGAAGTGCAACCAGAGTGCTCCTTAAAAGCAAGGATGGTTAGACTGCATCTTAGGTATTTTGGACACATATTCAGGAGGGACCTGTCCCTGGAGAAGGACATTGTACTTGGGAGAGTGGCAAGTCAACGAACAAAAGGAAACCCCTCCACTAGATAGACTGAAACAATGTCTGCAACACTGGGATTAAACATAAGATAGAGTGCTGGCACAGAATTGGGGAGTGTTTCATTCTACTGTACATAAGGTTGCTATGAGTCAGACCCAACTCAATGACACCTAATAACAACAATCACATGGGAAAATACCAACCATTAGACTTAGCTTGCATTTATCTCACAAGTTTTCTCTGTCTTTATAAATACAGAAACAGTCAGCCACCCTTCTACAAGAAACAGACTGTGTAAACAAACTCTTAGGTAGTATGTTTACCTATTATTTCCTTAGCTTTTATTATAAAATTCACAGCTCACGTCTTAGGTTCTAGAATTCTTTGTAATCTGATCCCTGCCCACCTCTTGTCAAGTCTTCTCATTCTCACAAATACAACTTTCACACCAGCTAAAAGAAATAAAAATCTGGCAGATTCCTACTCCTAAAATTCTATTTCAGCCATCCAGTCTCCTATACATTAATGTTCTATTGCATTTACAGTTCTTCTCCACTTGTCTGTAAACACAGAGCACCCTGTATGATTATCTGGGGTAGACTTAACATTGCATTATATTAAAATATTTGGTGTGCAATCTGTCTCCATCATTATATACCATAAGCCTTGAGAAGTCATTTTCATAATTTACCTTTACATTCCTAAAACCTGGAACAAATTTTATTTTATTGTACACAATCAATAGACATTTACTAAGTGAATGATCAAACAGAGTCTCCCAAATTCAGATAGCCAAATAAAAACAAAGTGTATTAAAAGTAAAAATAGACAAGTACTGTACATATGTAGCAAATATGACAATATAGTTGGCTTAAGTAATTCTGATTCACTAGTATTTTCAAAAACAGAGCACTGTTGATATCTGTAAAGTGATACTTTGGGGATAATAGCAATGATTTCTGCTATTACAAAAATGAATTATTTCAATCTAAGATGTAACTAATTAAAAAAACTTGTTATTTAGACATGCTCCAATGCCAAAACCTTAGGATACAATAGTCTTCATGAAAATTCTGAAGTATAGACATGGACAATGAAAGATGGAAAAACAAAAAGTAATGTACATTACACTCATTAAAATGTCTTATTTAGTATACGGTTAAAGCATATTAAATTAAACTAAAAACTTTTTAAAAATATTTAAATAAAGGTCTAAATTCACTATATTTTAAAGAAACAGTGCAATTAGTGCAGGTAACAAGGTTATGAGGCGACATATTTTTTGAAATTGTGGAGGAAGCTGTGAATCTTGCTGTGCCAAAATAAATCAACCACAAGATAAAATAACTCAGAAGAGGAACAAGCAAAGAAATTATCATATTAACAACTAGCTTTGATCATTACTTTTCCTCAGGTAAAGCAAATATGTAGCTTTGAAAGACATGATAGGACCTAAGTCAAATAATTGATGATGCTAATAATAGTGACACAATATTAAAATATAAATATGAATATATTCATTCTATTTTAGTTCATGAAAGAATCTAAATATATGATAGGGAAAAATAACTGGGATTAGAATCAGAAGACCAAACCACAAATAAATTCTCTGAACTTGCCAATATCGTGAACTTGAGCATGATATTTAATTGCTGAGCTTCATTTACCACATCTGCACCATATGTGTTCAATGAATTAATAGACATACAAATCCCTAATTCACTATCTAGTTTATGTTGTTGTTGTTTGGTACCATCCAGTCAGGTCCGACTTCTGACATTGTACCATGTCAGTGCTTCTCTGTTATTCCTTGTTTGTTTGTTTGTTTGTTTGTTTTTGCAGTAGTGGGGGTTGAACGCAGGGCCTCACACTTGCATACTTTGCAAGTGCTGGGCCACTGAGCTGCAATCCCAGCCCATTTTTTTTTTTTTTCACTTTTTGATACAGGGTCTCGCTAAATTACGCAGGCTGCCTCTGGTCTCCAACTTGTGATCCTCCTGCCTCCGCCTCCCAAGCCGCTGGGATTACAGGTATGTGCTATCATGCCCGGCTCATTCTTTGGGTTTTTAGTGGCAGATTATTTCGGTAGTGGATTTCCAGGTCCTTCTACCTAGCCTGCAGTACCTGGTTTTCCCAGGCAGTCTCCTATCCAAGGACTAACCTATCCAATCCTGCTTAGCTTCTAAGATCAGGTAGCATTGGATACTAGGGTGTTATTGCTACAGAAATCTAGTTTACATCTAGTATACATCTAGTATACATTTAACATAATTTTGTATTTGGCACCAAATATGTGAAACTTAAACCTTACAAGGGAGAAGGACCTGGCAACCCACTCACAAAAAACAATCAGCCATTGAAAACCCTATGAGTAGTAGAGAAGCACTGACAACAGTGCTGTGAGTAACACACTGACTAGACAGCACCTAACAACAACAACAAACTTTGAAAATATAGTATTAGTAGTTATTTGAGAGGTAAAGAATGCCAGAGGAAATGAAGCCTCCTTACCAATGAAAATCTGCTAATATTAATGACAGATGTTTTATTTAGTAAATGTGACTTAGATGGTATCTTATATATTTGACTTATTGTTGTGGTTAGGTGCCATCAAGTCGGTATCCGACTCATAGCGACCCTCTGTACAACAGGGGAAACACTATTGTCAGTGCTTCTCTGCTGTTCATAGGGTTTTCAATGGCAGATTGATTTTTGGGAGGGGGTTGCCAGGTCTTTCTCCCAAGCCTACAGCACTTGGTGTTCCCAGGCGGTCTTCCTTCCAAGTACTAACCAGGCCTGATCCTGCTTAGCTTCTGAGATCTAATGGGATCACACACCACAGTGGTACGCCTGCAGGCAAGTTGGGGCTTAGAAGGGAGTAATAACTTAGATATCAAAATTAATAATCATAAATATTTAAAAGCTATCTTATCAGTAAGAAAATTTTATTAAAAAGAATCATTATGAGTTATTATAGTAATCATGCATGTAACACATGTATTCTTAAGAACACTAAAATCATCAGTGAATTTTACAATTCTAAAGTCTAAGTTTTTGAACTTATAAAATTATCAGTAAAACAAATCATGAAAATAATACATAATCGGGTGACTGGGAAAATTAGATACAGCCTTACTATGGGGAGAAGGACCCTGCAACTCACTCCTGACACAATCAGCCATTGAAAACCCTACGAGTAGCAGAGAAGCACTGACATAGTACTGGGCATGGCACAGGGTTGGATAGTGTTTCTTTCTGTTATACATAGGGTTGCTATGAGTTGGACCAAACTGGATGGCATATAATAATAATAATGGTTGAAAAGATAGACTGAAATCATCTTGAAAGTATTATTTATAAACTACCTACTAAAATAAGTTGCTGGGGAAGTGTTGTGCATTATTTTACATAATTTAACTCTTTTATTACCTTTTGTCCATTTTTTATGAGAGTTTTTTTCATCAAATATTCAAAGGATGCACATCACTGGTTATATGATTATTTTACTCATATTATGCATTCCAATAATTTTGCTAATCATTTTCTTGTTTTATTGATTGTAATGAAGAGTTTCTGGAAATAAAGTAAAATACTGTTCTTCTACATTTTTACTTGAAATTGGTAGTAAAAGGATTAAGAAACAGTCTATTTAACTAAATAAAATCAGATGTTGATCCTGGAATTAGGATATTTTTGGTTTATTTTATCTCCTCTGGTATCCCTTTAAAAATATATCAATTTATAAGAAAGGAGTGTTCTTTTCTTCTAGTATTTGTGTCTGGGGTATGTTGTTATTGTTAGGTACCATTGAGTTGGGTCCAACTCAGAGTGATGTTGTGTACAACAGAACGAAACACTATCCACCACAGTACCCTGACCTGCACTATGTCAGTACTTCTCTGCTATTCATAGAGTTTTCAGTGGCAGATTGTTTCAAGATTGTATTTGGAGTGGGCTGCCAGGTTCTTTTCCCATTTTGTGGGGCTTGGGATTGAACCTAGGGCCTCAGAGACTGCAGAGTAGCACTCTCCCAACTGAGATAAACCCCAGCCCACCTGGGGTACAGTGTGCCTCTTGTTTATATTTTAATATTTAGAAAATAGGAAAAACTATAATGTTGTATGAGAAAATATCATTAGGGCAAAAAATTCATCAAATTTATAAATTCATCAAATTTATAAAAAGTTTACAAGGAACTATTTTTGGGTATTAAAGATAACATCATACAAATAAAAATGCCCCAGGACTCATAAAATTTTCATTATGAAGGCATCCATGGAGGTAGAGGTTCAGATAATGGTAAAAAAGTATAAGTTATGGCAAAAGATGACAATTCTACACTGAAGAAGAAAGTTAGAAGAGGAAAGAGTATCTTTTAGCAGGGATGAATGCTATTTTTAGACATTTGTCAAGATGCTATTTGAACTGACATCTCTAGTAAATGAAAGAGAAGTCATGTGGGTATCAAGAAGAGGGTTATAAGAGAAGGAACAGAAAATTCAGAAGCCCTGGGGCAAGAGAATGCAGAGAGACTCACAAGGCTGAAGTAAAATGGACAAGAGAGTCATAAGGAATGGCTGAGCTGGTAACCAAGAACCAGATTGATGATGGGATGTTGTAGGCCACTCCAGGGAACACTGACCATTCACCAAGCAAAAGAGAAGTCAATGGAGGATATTCATTTGACATTGATTTTAAAAGGATAGCTCTGGGGGCTGCACTGAGAATAGCCTGCCCTAGTTAGGGTGTTTTACCACTACTCCTGGAATTCATTAGAGTGATAACAGGTGGAAGAGATGAAAACCACTCAGATAAATTTGCTCAGGGCTTATATGCAGAATATGCAGAAGAAAGGAGATTCAAAGGTGACTCAGTGTCATGCAGGTACATAAAATTTCCATTCCCTTGGTAAACCAAGTGAATTATCAGTTTTCCAGAAGGGAAGGTTCGTGTCCCACAATTTCATTATATTTCTTGCCTGCACAGTACTGGTAAACTTGGCCAAATATCTACTCTTTGTTTTTCAAGTTCCATACAGTTTATAGGGCTGGGATTTAGCTCAGTTGGTAGAGCGCTGCACTGCAGCCTCTGAGGTCCCAAGTTCAATTCCCAGCACCACAAAAATGGGAGAAGGACCTGGCAATGCACCCCCAAGGCAATCCCGAAACACTCAGCCATTGAAAACCCTATGAGGGTCACTATGAGTCGGACACCGACTCGACAGCGCCTAACAACAACCTAACACAGTTTATATGTCCCCTTTTTACCTGATCTGTCTTTCATAAATTGACCGTACCACATAAAAATATCACCTGTCATGAAGGATCAAATATTCATAGTATTTTCTCTGCTTATCCTTTATAATGAATAAATCATGCCTTAGAGGACAGAGAATCTGTTGATCAAACACTTTGCTATGAACTATAATAGGATTTTAATTACTATTTATGGGCACATTCATATGGAATTTAAAATCATTCTTTGTATATTAAGTAAAGGAAGTATAAGAGAGACTGTTCAAATAACCCAGCATAGCCAAGATGGATGTTTGGGACCAAAGATTTGAATCCAGATAAAATTGCTGTCTAAAAATGTCAGCAAAAGTAACTAGTCCCCCACATGTCTGTCAGTTTGCCCTGTTGTGGGGACTTGCATGTTGCTGTGAGGTTGCAAGGTATGCCACCAATATTTCAGATACAAGCAGGGCCACCCATGATGGAAAGGTTTCAGCTGAGCTTCCAGACTAAGACCCACTAGTCTAGAAGCCCACTCTCAAAAAAATTAGCCACTAAACATCCTATGAATGGCATACCAGCAAGCTTAAATATTATTGTTGTTGTTAGGTGTTATCAGTTAAGGTCAGATTCATAGCAACCCTGTATATACCAGAATGAAACACTTCCAGACACTGTGCTGTGCACACAATCTTTTTCATGTTTAAGACCATTGTTGCAACCACTATGTCAAGCTATCTACCTGAGGGTATTCCTCTTTTCTGATGACCCACCCCTCTCCCAAATGATGTTCTTCTCCAGGGATTGGACCCTCTTGACAACATATCCAAATATGTAAGGTGCAACCCAGCCATCTTTGCTTCCAAAGAGCACTCTGGTTGCATTTCCTCTAGGATAGATCTGTTGGTTCTTTTGGTAGGCTATGGTATACTCAATAATAATCTCCAGTGCCAAAATTCAAAAGCATCAATTCTTTTTCTGTCTCCCTTAATCAATGGCCAGCTATCACAACCGTATGATGTGACTGAAAGTACCATGGCATGAGTCAGGCACATCTTCATCTTCAATGTGACATCTTTACTTTCGAACAATTTAAAGAGGTCTTTTGCAACAACAATTTCCCAACTCAGTGAGTCTTTTGGTTTTTTGACTGCTAATTCTGTGGGTGTTGGTTGTAGCAAAAGTAAATCAAAATCTTGGACAACCTCATACTTTTCTCCATTTATCATGAAATAACTTCCTGGCCCAGTTGTAAGGATTTTTATTTTGTTGGTGTTGAGGGGCAAATCCATACTGAAGGCTATGTTCTTTGAACTTCATCAGAAAATGTTTCAAATCCTCTTCACTTTTAGCTAGAAAAATTGTGTCATGTGCATAATGTAGATTGTTAGAGAGTCTTCCCCTAATCATGATGTCATATTCTTTCTAATAAAGTCCAGCTTCTCAGATTATTTACTCAGCATAAAGAAGGAAGAGATAAAATGAAAGGATACATCCTTGATACTTACCTTTCCTGACTTTAAACCAAGCAGTATTTCCTTATTCTGTTGGAACAACAGCCTCTTGGTCCACATAAAGATTCCTCATGAATACAATTAAGTGTTCTGGTATACCCAGTTTTCACAATGCTATCCATAATTTGTTGTCATCCATATAGACAAATGCCTTTGCATAGTCAATCAAATGTAGACAGACTTATTTCGGGTATTCTCTTCCTTTGGCTAATAGCCATCTGATATCAGCAATCACGTCCCTGATTCCAAATCTTCTTCTAAATCTGGCTTGATTTTTCCAGCATTTCCCTGTCAATATACTACTACAGTTGTTTTTGAATGGTCTTTAGCAAAATTTTATTTGTATGAGATAATAACATGGTTGGATAATTTTCACATTGAGTTGGATCACCTTTCTTGGGAATGGGCATCAATATTGACCTGCTCCGATCAGTTGGCCATATCGCAGTTTTCTAAATCTCTTGACATAAGTAACTGATCACCTCCAGTTCTGTATCTGTTTGTTGAGACATCTGAAGTGATATTCCACCAGTTCCTGGAGCTTTGTGTTTCCTCATTTCCTTTAAGGTACCTTCCACTTCTTCCTTCAGTACCCATGGTTCCTGATCATATACAACCTCTTGAAATGATTTCTCATCCACTAATTCTTTTTGGTATAATGACTCTGTGTATTTCCTCCTTCTTCTTTTGATATTTCCTGCAACATTCAGTATTTACAATGCTGTGAGTGATAGAATGTCACAGTGGTAGGAAGGCCAGATTATATGTCTAATATTCAAATTTATGTACCCACCAATAAGGTCACAAAGGGAATATTTTTACTACCTTATTCAGGCTGAAATTGATTGACCGTGTAATCAGGATGCACTGTTAATTATTAGTGACTGGATTGCAAATGATGGAAACAAAGAAGAAGGCTCAGTAGTTGGAAAATCTAGCCTTGGTGGCAGAAACAATGCTGGATTTGACATGATGGAATTTCATCAGACCAATGCCCTTTTCATTGCAGATACACATGAAACTCACCAAAAAGAACATACAAGAACAAAATTGACTAAATTTGTGGAAAGAGATGATGAGAAACCACAATATCAGAAGTGAGTAGAAGACTAGGTGCAGATTGTGGATCAGACCATTAACTGCTCATTTGTAGGTTCAAACTGAAACTGAAGAAAATTAGAGCAAGTATACAAGAGCCAAGATATAACCCTGAGTATATCACACTGGTTCAGAGACCATCTCAGGAACAGATTTGATGAGTAACATACTAATGATTGGAGACCAGATGAGTTGTGGTATGACATCGAGGAAATCATTCATGAGGAAAGCAAAGCATTGTTTTAAAAGATAGGAAAAAAAGAAACGACTACAATGTATGTCAAAAGAGACTCTGAAACTTGCCCTTGAACATCAAGTAGCTAAAGTCAAAGAAAGACATGACAAAGTTAAAGAACTAAACAGAAAATGTAACAGGCAGCTTGATAAAACAAAATCAAAACAATGACATGTGCAATGAGCTTGAGATAGAAAATCAAAAGGGAAGAAGACATTCCATTTTTCTCAAGCTTAAGGAATTGAAGAAAAAAATAGCACTGTTAAATATGGTGCTACAAAATGAGCCCCCTCAGACTGAAAGCCCTTCAAAGGAAGACTAGGAAAGAATTTCCTCCTCAAAGTATAATATACCTTAATGATGGGAATGGAGTAAATCCTCTGAGACCTCCATTTGCTGGTGTGGCATGACTCAAAAAGAGAAGAGACACAGTTAGTGCAACTATGGGCTCAAATAAAAAAGATCATGTGCAAGGCTGTGTTGGATAATGTTTCATCCTGTTTTGCATAGTCATTATGAGTCAGATCTGACTTGATGGCACCTAATAACAACAAATATCACCAATAAAATGTATATATATTTTAAATATTATCAGATGCTAATTGTTTTTTCAATTATCTGCCAATAATGCATAATCCCTGCATAATTATATATATTATTGATAATATATTAACCTAGAACTACTTGTACTAGGATTTCTTGAGGTCCTGAGAGGTCCCAGGCTCTGCAATGAGATTAAGTCCACAGTCACAGGGTGACGTGTTCCTGACTGACAAATACGGAGGACTCACTGCAAAAGGTAGAGGCCAATATGTGTGGATGTCTGTATGTTTGTGTGCCGGCATGTATAAGATCATGATTAAATGAATAGATTTACCAACTAATATGTTTCAATTGTTAATTTGACTTTGTCTTTTATGTAGGCTATGATAAACTTTTCTTGTTATTTCCTAGCTATATTTCCATATGTGTATGTCTCATGTAGTTGTTAGGTGCCATCGAGTCAGTACCAACTCATAGCAACCCTACTTACAACAGGCAAACCACTATTGTCAGTGCTTCTCTACTATTCACAGGGTTTTCAATGGTGGAGTGGGCTGCCAGATCCTTCTCCCAGTATGTCTTATATCAATCCCATTTAAACTACATATTTATTTTAATTGAAAATTTTCAATCATCTTGGTACAATATTGTCTTTGGAAATAAACACTTAATAAATATGATGTAAATATGACCTGTGTTTTAGCTCAGTTGGTAGAGTTCTTATTCTGTGCACCCTGAGGCCCTGTATTCAATATCCAGCACCATAAAAATGGGAGAAGTATCTGGCAGCCCATTCTCAAAACAATCAGCCACTGAAAACCATATGAATAGCAGAGAAGCACAGACAGTGCCCAGTGGCTCTGTTGTTGTGTAGATTTTTGGTTTGTTGCACATAGGATCTCTATGAGTCAGACCCTAACCAATAGCACTTAACAACAATAACAACGGAGTGTCTATAAAACTCATCTTAATTAAACATACCCTTAAATATAGGGAGCAACTCAACATTATACAACAAGAAGCAGAAGTCCACCCCCAATTGTGGTATATTTGCTATATTAATAATTAACTAACATGTAAGCATTCCACTTTTGCTGTTCAAGTGTAGTTCTAGTTGTAAGATATTACTCTCTAGTTTTGTATTGTATATGGTAATTTACAATACTTCATTTATATTTATAATTATGGTTAGGATCAGCTGTAAATTCATTGTGCATACAAAGTTTACATAAATAGTTAAGTAAATTATCTGCACAAATCAGCATAACAACCAGACACTTTGCATTTTGCAATTAGTGGTAAAGTTCTTAAGATCCAGGCTATTATGCAAAAGAAAAAAAATGTGTGTAATTTTGAGAGCCCTTTCTAAACTACCTAAATCACCTGCGATTGGCAACTGAGTCTTTTGTACACAATCCATTTGGTTGAATTTGCATATTCTGTCAGTTAGGCATGTAAAGAACTTCTCTCACAGGCACACATTAACTGTAAGGAATTACAGGAAAAACTCTAGGCTCAAATCTCAGTATAAGAACACCATAATATGTATCATAGTGTTTTGAACTCTTTGTCCTCCTAGAATGAGAAATACATTTTATTTTAGGTGTATCCCTGAGAAAATTGGAATTCTGTATTGAGTAATCTAGGTACATCTTGGTTTATCAAGAAAAATACTGTAATAAAGTATGAATATCAGTATTGTTTATGGATGGTAAGAAAGCCTTCTAAATCTGCCTCATTTTTACCCATCCTCTCACCTCCTTAACAATCTGGCTTGAGGGCTTCAATGTAAGAAGAACTTGACAAAAAGAGATTACAAAATGAACAAATTAAGATTTTCCTAATCTGTCACATTTAACTTAATAATTATGCCAATATTAATCATAATGGCCATGTAAGGCATAGAAAAATCATCTTCTGTGGTACCTCTCCCATTTTGATAACCCCTCCACGAAGCCTATGTTGGGTTTAGTTAAACTGCTTTTCAGGGAATTAACCATACCTCCTCTAAAGTAAAACTGAAGGATGTTGTGTTATACTGTTCTTTCCACTTCCCTCCCCATTAATGCTAGAAAGTCTAAAATCACATGTGTAGGGTCCTGTGAGTGTGTGTGTATGTGTAAAGGAGAGAGAGGAGAAAGAAAGAGAAGAGAGAGAAGACAAAGGGAGAGATGAGAGAGATGTCTATATATACCTGTATACATATTTAGACAAATCTAAATGTACTCAAATTAGGAAAAATGTTTTGCTAATTATAATACCATGAAAAGCCCTAAGAAAAATATAAATTATTTCTTGTTTCTAATTTTAAAGTTATATACTTCATTTATAAATTTGTTATATTGTTTCCATTTTTAAAAACTAGATTTCAAAAAGACAAATTTTGATGTTAGTCATGTTATTGCAGAGAAACTTACAGATTTTATTTGATGTATTTATACTTTTATATAAATTGTTAAGTTAATATCATTTGGAAAGTACAATAAAGGTTGTAACTATAGAGATAGATCACTTTAACCCTTATCACATCAATATATTTAAGCACATGTAAATTATTATCTAGTAAAGAAAAAGACCCTGCGAAAATGTGAAGATGGGGAGAAAAAATATATATACCTTTTCAAAGGTGACAGAAAACAAGTAATGAAAATAGAGCCTTGTTTGAGTCACAAGAAGTATTACAGGACGTTAGGTTCCAGGTATAGACCTAGAACAACTAACGACTATGTGAGATATTTTAATAAGAGTGACAAGATGGATAGTACATATTTTACAGTATATTAGGACTGATACAATTATTTTTGCTTTTGATATAATATGGGATCAAAGTTGACAAAATAGCATTACATTGTTGACAGCCATATCATCCATCAGGTTATTAAGATTATAGAATGATTCACAATTCTCATAGTATACATGCAAGCAGCACCTGCCTCACATATAAAAGTATAAGAGACTCATTAATCATATCCATGCTATTACCTGAGCTTCTGAAATTTAACATAGGTAAATGAATTTGACTTGCCTTTTTAGCTGTGTTTTCTATCTTACAAGTATTCATTTTATCTCTGGCTTTCTAAGTCAGGCTGACTCATCCATTTACTGCACTTCGATTTAGCTCAGTTGGTAGAGCGCTGCGCTGCAGTCTCTGAGGTCCCGAGTTCAATTCCCAGCACCGCAAAAAATGGGAGAAGGACCTGGCAATCCACTCCCAAGGCAATCCCAAACAGTCAGCCATTGAAAACCCTATGAGGGTCGCTATGAGTTGGATACCGACTCGACAGCACCTAACAACAACAACATATTACTTTTTAAACCATGATGTAGACACTAACAGGTGTTTTCATAGCTGATCAGAATTTACCTACTCTTTCAGACTGCAATGTTCCCTTAATTACCAGTGATGATCACAGTCACCCATATGGACATTTTGTCTCATATTTGCAGCATCTTTTCTGGACCATAATCAATCTACAAAACCCATTATTCACACTGGTTCTGCTTTCATTTAGTTTGGTGACTTTTTACTCTGAAATTTTTACGGCCTGTCATTGGCCTTTAGGTTTTATGTCCTATACAGTACTCTATATGGAATCTCTGGCACTTAGAGCAATGTTACTTATCTATATTAATCAGATTTCTAATATTATATTAAAATATTTGGAATAATCAACTTATAAAGAAGATTTATTTATTTTGGATCACAGTTTTGGAGGTGTTATTGCATGATCAATTGGCTCATTGCTTTTGGACCTATAATAAAGTAGAACATTATGGCAGGAGTGCCTGGTGAAGCAAAGCTGCTCATTTCATGCCAAGGAAATAAAAAGAGAAACAAGAATGAGAGAAGTCTCACTAACCTCTCTAAGAGTCCCACAATGGACAGATGACCTGCCAAGCCCACCTTCTAAAAACCTCACCACCACCCCATAGTACCAGTCTGAAGACTGAGCTTTCAATACATGACCTAATGGGGAACATTACAGGTCCAAAAGAGCATCGACTTAATCTGTACTATCTTTACTACTCTCAGGAGGGGAAATGAAAGGAAGAAATATGAGATGTATACAACCTACTTTGCAAATCCATAATGTTTTTAAAATTAAAATACAGAAAAAGTTGATATATAAAATGTGTAAGGTTTGTACAAAATTAGAAAGTCTTAGATATGATTTTTACTAACAAATCTCTTAGACAACACTGAGCTTGTGACATAAAATTAAAATAGAGCTACAACTCAACCAATGATATCAGAATTATAATTTGCAGTTAAGTAATTACTGACAAGGGGTAAATTCTAAAGTTACCAAATTAAAGTGTTCATATAATGGACAATCTTACCTAAAATAGTATAATTTTATAAAAGTATAAAATGCTATCAAATTATTTTGAGGTGTATTAAGAGCATAGTTGCAAATGCATGGCTTCAAATATGCAATGCATATTTTTACTCTGCCTTGAAATGTGAAATTATGAAATATAGTATAAAATTATGAGTTTTTAGTTTGTCTAGAAAAAGATGTAACTATTTTGGGGCATATATTTCTACTTGTTGATATGCAAACTAAGCAGAACTTGCCGACCCTACTAAGGTTCACATACTTTGCACTACAGCATGTTGCATTTTTAAATCAATTGGTTTGCTTTAGACACATATAATCGTATATTTAGCTCTTTTCCTCTTTTTGTTCTTTTTACTTTTACATATTCCAAACTTAAAGCAAAGTTGCAATAAAAGTAAACTGAATTCTCAAGTGCACATTTGTATGTCTAAATATGTATGAATCATACAGAAAACATTGTTTATGTTCTTCAATGTGTATTTCCTAAGAACAAGGTAATTATCTTATATACTTCATAATTATAAATCAGTAAGTATCATGCTGAAATGACCTACTATTTAACCACTAACCTGTTATCTTCTGTACAGTTTTTGAAATATATAACATGCCATTTCTCTCTGATTACTTTCAAGAGTTTCTTATGTTATTTTATTTTCATCTCTTTAAATGTGGTGTACTTCAACATCTCTGGGTTGGAGATAATTATAGTTGAAATTTCTGCATCAAAATTGGATATATAATTTCCACTTAATTTGATAAATTTTCAGCCATTATATTTCCAAGAATATTTCTAGTATTGTTTAATCTCATCCTGTAAGTCTATGTTTTCCCAAATAATATTTTTCCAACAGTTGTTAAATTCTGTTTATTTTAATTTTCAACATTCCTTGGTTGTTAGATCAGATTTTTATGGA
>VMDO01034671.1:0-16752 GCA_007922755.1 Pedetes capensis
ATAGACCCACATATAAAGAAACAACAGGTCTTTGTTAGAAGAACAAAAGCAAATTAATGAGAAATGGATACTCTTTCCAACCAATGATACAGAATTATTACACATACACACATGCACACACACACACACAAAAAAAACACACATATTTAAACAGAATCTAGATACAAATCTTCCTCCTTTTATAATTAACTCAAAATGGCCCATAGATTGGAATTTAAAACTCAAAACTATAAAATATAAAATCTGCAAGAGATAACATAGGAGAAAATCTAGATGACCATTGCTTTGGTGATGCAATTTACATACAAGACTGAAAACATAATGCATGAAAGCAAATGTTGACATGTTGGATTTTTTAGTAGTAAAAACATCTCCTCTATGAACAATACCATTAAAAAGGGAAAAAATGAGTCATAGATTGGAAGAAAATACTTGCAAAACATACATCTGATAAAGAATTTGTGATCAAAATATGTAAGAATTCTTAAAATTCAATTATAGGAAAATAAGAAATCCAATTTAAGAAGGACAGAAGCTCTGAGCAAACACTGAACCAAGGAGGTTGTACACAACACATGAAAAAGCATTATATCACTAGGGAACTGCATATTTGGACAAAAATGGGATACCACCAGATGAAAATTACAATGGCTAAGATTCAAAACACTGACAATATCAAACACTGGCCAGTAGGTACAGGAGTAGAAAACTCTTATTCACTGCTGGAGTAAATGCAAAATGGTGCAGCCACTCTAGAAGAAATTATAGCAGTTTTTTTTTATAAGATTAAACATAATTTCACCATATGATGCAACAACTATAGTCCTAAATGTTTGCCTGATTGAGTTCAAATCAAAACCTTCACAGAAATATTTATTGCAGTTCTATTCATAATCACCAGTAACTGGAAGCAACCAAGATATCTTTGATAGGTAAATGGGTAATAAACTGTTAAATATGCCTGCAATGGAGTATTATTCAGTGGCAAAAAGAAATGAGCTATCACATCATGAAAACACATTAAAGTAAGTTAAATGGGTGACAGAAGCCAGTCTGAAAAGGCAACATACTCTATGTTACTACTATATATGAAGTATGATTTAAAATATAGTGTATGATTAAATAAAAATGATTACAATAAAAGACATGTTGTCATTAATCCACCAGGTATTTCTCAGACATTTTGTTACAGTGATGGAAAGCTGACTAATACAAATTTTAATTTAAACTATGGACTTAACCAATATCATGGGGTGCAATTAGACCCTAGAGTTTAAATTTTTCTATTTTATTTTTTTTAATTCTTAATTGACTCATGAACATATTTTCCATGAAATCTCATTATGTCATGATTCAAGGCACATGCTAGAATTGTGAAGCTGTAGCAATTACCTGAGAACAGGTAAGTGCTTTGTGGGGCCACATAGGACCCGTCGATACCTATTACACAGGTTATTTTTTGCCCACTTGCCAATGTTATTTACATGACTCAAAAAAGATAACAAATATACTCAAAATTGTAGTCCATGTTCAAAATTTATTTGTAAGGTTCATTCCAGTATAACTCTTCTATGGAATAACTGTAGAGACTAAATACTTATACAAACAGTAAAATATTCTTCCTATTTTCTGTAAGTAGTTAACTTTGCATGTCATTTTCCATATTTTATGATTGATCTCATAAAAATTATTAATTATATAGTGTTTAGGATTTCTACATCATAAAATTAAAAGAGAATTTTTCATTATGTTAGTTTTAGTTTGATTTTGTTATAGCTTTTAAAACCAACCAGAATTTGTAATTGCCTTAAAAATTCCTTAGTTTTTAAATAATTATTTTTACATAAATAACTGTTACATTGTTGTTGTTGTTGTTAGGTGCCTTCGAGTCGGTATCCAACTCATAGTGACCCTCATAGGGTTTTCAATGGCTGACTGTTTTGGGATTGTCTTGGGAGTGGATTGACAGGTCCTTCTCCCATTTTTGCAGTGCAGGGAATTGAACTCAGGACCTCAGAGACTACAGCACAGCGCTCTACCGACTGAGCTAAATCCCAGCCCAACTGTTACATTAGTAACTTTTAAAAGGTGTCTTAGTTCATATAACAACATAGTTCACCATTAAAAACAAATGTCATCAAAAACAAAAGGTTTTTGGCTTGGGATCTTGGACAACCCCACAACCAATATCCGTCATTAAATTTGATGATACTGATTAAGGGTTAATAATATTGTACTAATATTGACTCATTAATTGTAAAAATTGTACCATATTACTACAATTACTATTCATCATGAGCATCTTGTGGACATTGCTCATAACTGTCTGTTGGAGTGGGGAGAGGTATGAGGGCACTCTGTACTATCTGCTTATTTTTCTATAAATTTAAAAGTATTCTAAAACAATGTACTAGTTAAAAAACAAGTTTGGGATGTGATAAGCGTGAAACAAGTTGGAGATGACTCAACAATCAATATAAAGAGACCAAATATAAAGCTACTGAGGGTAAGTTAGAGAATGATGGCGGTGCATTGAAATGAGGTACTGGCAATGAGGATGGATTGCAATTGAAAATTCTAAAGACTGTGATTATGTAGACTCAACTGAAATGTTGGGCTGAGGGAAGACAGGGGTCATAACACATAAAGAGAAACCAAGTTGATTGCTCAAGTCTCTAACTTGGCATATTTTTTTTCTTCAGCTGTCATTAACCAACCACTATTGTATACTACAAGGAAATATCCATACAGGCAATGTTCTGTTATAATAATGTAAGGATCTTCCTAAAGAGCAATGCCTAAACCATTTACTTTTGTTGTCAGACCTCATGAAATATGATTTTGATTGGTTCTTCTCATGCTGAGTTAAGTAGAATTAATTGAGGTTGACTACACTGGCAATTTCAAAGTTCATTTTTGTTGTTTGGCAACAATGAGAAAAGAGAGCTTCCTATGATTTTAAGAGAAGAGACCTTCTGTAATGTATGTTGGGGGCAGCAGCAACATCTCCTTAAGTTCCAACCTTCTTTGTCTTTGCTCATCATCCTGTTGTCAGAACCAGTGATGAACTAAGGAGAAAAGATTTATTGGTATGTTTTCCTGTCATAAAAGACAAGATATATAGAAATGGATGCTTGAAATACTCATTAATAAGACATAGGTTGTCAGCATTGTATAGCAGGGAAGGCTAAATCCATTATGATAAAAGGCCATCATCTTAAATGTAATTTGCATTAAAAGGTTAGCAAACAGCCAAAGCTCCAAACTCTACTTGCATTTGAAGAGCTTAGAAGAAGGAAAGAAGAGATACTATTTTATTTCAAGGTAATTGATTGTAGGAAATGCTTAATGTCTCTCCTCTAACTCATGTGCACACACACACGCACACACACACACACGTGTATGTGTGTGTTTATACACTTCTGCCTAAAAGCTAAGCTAAAAGAAAAACTACAGGTAGAGATCTGCTTGCTTGCATTTTTCACTTGATATGAATTATGTAATATTGAGTAAAAAAAAGAACCAAATTAATCCAATATTTTGGCCTATTTTGAGGAATCCATAAAAGTAGAAACATGATAAAAATTTTCCTTGATGACATTTACTTGAAAGTTTTGCTCAAATGATCAGACAAGCCATGTTGGACATTTACATGGTTCAGTTTTGTCTAACATTGCTGACTTAATAGAACAGATTTCCTGTAAAAATTAAGTTGAATTTATCCATATTTGTGATCAACTTGTCAATAGAATTGCATTCATTTACATATAAATAAAACCTATCCTGATAAGGTTTACATTTGCTCAAACAATGAGAAATTCAGAGATTATAGCTACTGGCTGGTCAGCAGTTCTATTGTGTATACATTCCCACACAATCTCTCTCTACTACACTATACTTATTATGTGGCTTTCCTCTTCGTACTTATTGGTCCATGATTTCAAGAAGGCATTTTAGCCACAAATTCACATTCAAGGAAAGAAAGACCACAGGTTCAAAACAGATTACGTTGCCAGAACAAACTGCCTTTGGGTGTTGTTGTTGTTGTTGTTGTTGTTGTTGTTGTTGTTGTTGTTGCTGTTTAAATGAGAAAAGTACAGTACTCCCAGAGGCTCAATCTAGTTGACATCTGTTTATATCTCATTGGTTAAGACTGAGTCACATGACTATTCATAGCTGCAAGAGCTAGGAAGCTAGGCGTTTTGTTTTGTTTTTGTCTGTGCACATAGCTGAACTAGTCACTTGCAGTCTTATTGCATTAAGGGGAGAAGATTTATTGGGTAGACACCCAGCCAGGTTTCTGTAACTGTCTACTTTAAAACTCTTTAGCCTCCTTTTACTCACTTTCATATTTTGAAAGTATGCCTAACATCTTCACCTTTCAAAAACTGTAACTTTTAGAAATAGTTATTTTCTCATCTGGATACTTTGGCAAAATCAAAGGACTTTCAAAGAGGAAATAGAAATTCTTTGAAGTAACCAAAATTTTATATAATTAGGTGATAACCAGATATAAAGAAAGAAATTTAAATAGAATCTAAAGCAGTATTCTACACATTATGACTATACACAAATTTTATCCACAGTCTGGTAATATGACTACATCATTAAGACTTATAGAAAATCCATGTTTCCATAGCCACAATCACTGTGACATCCTAAATTTTTGTACTCTTTTGCTAAAGTGGGTATACTTAAATATGATTTTTTAAGAAGCTTCATCCCATATGTATTATAATTTTTCAGACATATTTTTTCAAGTATACTTACTTATCCTACTTCTCAGATGTCCTAGAATGCAAAAGTAACTTTCTTTAGCATAAATAGGAAATATTTCCCATAGATTTTTTTTTATTGACTTCAAACTTATTCCTCACTTCCAGGCTTTTTGTGTACACAGCCATAAATCCAAGTTAACAAAAGCATAGTATGTAATTTTTACCAAAGAAGCAAGGGACTTCCTTCCTGTTCCATGACAAAACTGACCTTGGTATTTGGAAAAGCATTAAAGAATATTAAGCAACCCTCAGCCTGAAAAAATATGTGGGTTATTTTGACAGTGCCAGAATTCTAGTGCTAATTTCTAAAATTCACTCACATCTTTTCATATCTGATTTTTAATGGTGGCAACTTCTGAGGGGCAATTCATATTTACTTAGAGGCTGTCAAAAATGACATACTAAGGGTAAAAACATTGATAATACCAGTTAGACAATGCTTAAAACTAAATAAAAAACAACCTTCTGTAGTCAGATACAAGATCTCAATTCCATAAAAATGAAATACAAGACTCAAATATTATAACTTCACTATAATCCCTATTAGCTAAGTATTGGATCAACAAAACTCAAGAACATTACAGGTTTTTCTTCCAAAAATAAACAAATCAGCTAATACCTATCTGACACCCTAACCAATTGACCGGCTTCCTTTATATACATTGGTTAAATCAAAATGCAGTGTTTAATTCTGGTATTGGGACAAATAGTACAAGTCTTAAAGATAGCTAAGGTAAGAGAGGCCTGAAAAACATGGTATGTGAGAAATTTAAAACTGAAAAAGCTGAGAATTTTTAACATGGTGTAGGGAAGAATAGAAGAAATAGCACAGGGTAGACAACTAGAAACAAATATTCATGAAGGAAAGATCTATTGTTTGTTTTTTACAAAGCAAATGATAGCACCCTTGCTTTCGGTCCTCGTTGGCTTCCCATTGTAAATTTTTCCTAAAAACCACCTGGCCCTGCAACCACTCCAATATCATCTTATGCCCCTTGCTTACATGCCTACTTTTGTGCAGATACATTGACTTCTGTTGGATCTACAACATGCTACACCATTACTGATGGTGTTCTTTAGATAGAACTTTGATGACCAGTTTCTCTAAAAGAGTATCCCATTCCCCCAGGTACTTCCCATATACCTTCTGGTCTATTTCCTTCGCTCTCAATATTATCTCCTGTACTTATTTTTCTGCTCATTTCTTTTTACCTCTAGAGTGTATGTTTCAATGGGGGCAAGGAAACTGTTTTTATTCACAGATGCATTCCTAGGATTTAAGAAAGTGATTAGCACATAAAAGATACTGGGTAAATATTTATTGAATGAGCCAATTAAATAAGAATGTATGGTTTCTTTCAATAATGGAACTCACAAGGGCAATAGGTTTACTTCAATATGATGAAGAACAAGGTAATAATTTGTAAAGGCAAAAATTAGTCATTTCTCATAAAGTGTTGAAATCCAGACTGAAAGTGACCTCCTGAGTTGTTTTAGAAGTAGCTGGGATTAAGTTAAAAAACTAAACAACCTGATCTCAAACATTCCTTCCACAATATGATACATATGTATTACACAACACAAAACAAACTGACCATGCTTGGAGTTCCTTGAAAGGAGAGGCATTGTCTTAGTCACTTTTATTCATCCAGAGAAATGGCTGGCTCAAATACATTAAATAAAAAAGTCATTTTGAATTTAATCGATATTGACAGGCACATTTATTCTCTGTGTATCCATCAGGGTCTAGTTAGGCCAGAGAAGACATACCAGTAGTTTTAAAAGGAAATAAACAACTGTAAACTATGGTGGTTAACCATGGTAGAATGTGGTTAACAATTGACAGGATCGAAGAAAATTCTAAGAAGCAACATAATTAGGAAACGCAGAGAGCAGCTGCCTCCCCTATGAGATGAGAGAAAAGAGAATAAGGAGAAACACAGAAAGGATGATAAGATTCTGACCTCTAAGATACCAGAGATGTAGCAAGAACTCCATGCAGTAAAACTCAGAGACCTCGCCCAAAACCAAATCATTCATGATCGTGTGAAAATTTAAACCTAGGAGGAGCCAGTCTTGTGTTCTTTGTCCAGTCTCACAACCTCCTTCTATACTTGACTTCGGTAGAGCCTCACTGTATGAGTCACTTTTCCCTGCTGTGACCAAATACCTCCCAGAATGTAAGGGAAGAAAGATTTATTTTTGACTCATGGTGTCAGAGGGTTCAGTCCAAAGCAGTACCATCAGCTGAGACCTTGTGTTCAATACGTGACCCTGTGGGACACATTTCATAGTCAAGCCATTGCTCTAACATTGAGATGGAACTAAAGAATAAATGTTTGCTAAGTCAAGCTCCAGCAACACAAAGTAGGGCAAAGGAGCATGGATTTGGTGCAGAGACACCATAAATAACTAGCACACTCTCATTTTTACCAGAAGAATTCAAGGCAGCATTTAATGGCACTTGTCCTTTACCAATATAAAAACAAACACATGAGCAAGTAGGAGAGAGTCAGCGTACATAAGGGTAAGAAAACTAGGGTAAGCCCAGAAGTTTTATGAGTAGACAAATTACATGCTTTAATGGCTGGCATTTGTTTTGTATCATTATCAAAATTAATTCTCAAAAAATCCTGATGAGATAGATATCCTCTCAAATTTTATAGAAGAAGAATCTTCCTGAAATCATATTGCTTTTAAATTGCAGGGTCAAAAATGTCTCTACACTGAAGTTTATAGATTCCATGATATTGAACTACCTCTTTGGGATATGTGAGAAGTTGAGACAGTATTAGGTAGAAACACATTCACAACAGAAAGTGCTGCCTTTGCTCTTTTTTTCTTTCTTTCTTTTTATTGCTCTGCTATTTTTCATGAGCAAATTTCCCCACCACCATCTCCAGCACAACGATGTATTTAAAGGAAACATGGAGACTCAGCAAGTATAGTAACAACATATTACATACAGGTGGAACTAGCACATGAACCTTGGGACACCTTATGAGAGTAGTAGAATCTAGTTTTCTCTTTCAAATTAAAAAAAAAGTCTGAAATTTGTAGCTATTGGCCTATTGTACTCAAAGCTAAGCTTTCAAACCAGAAAATCAACAATTAATATTTAAAGAAGAAATAAAAGCCAGGTCAGCAGCAAGCATCCTTTAGTAGTCATCCTAGAGACAATTTTTATTGACACTTTCATTTTGTTGACCCATTTTTATGTACTTTTATTATAGAA
The DNA here is from genome assembly GCA_007922755.1 of Pedetes capensis. Lineage (NCBI taxonomy): Eukaryota > Metazoa > Chordata > Mammalia > Rodentia > Pedetidae > Pedetes > Pedetes capensis. The sequence continues at coordinate 8,014 of VMDO01034671.1, forward strand.
TACCTTTAGTCATACACTCAAGAGCATCATTTCAAAACCCCTTTAAGAAAAAGATAAAAATTGCAGGCATCACTGAATATTTTATCAGTGTTCATTTAGGACCTAAACAATAATCATGAGTCAATCCTGAGTACAAGGAGAAAGCAATTGCACTTCCATGCACAGGAAATGCCACATGGGGTCCATCTGAGTAAGAGGGATATTTGATATTACTGTTCAGACTTAGCTGATTTTGTTATTGCCATGGAAAGCTTATATTCAACATACATTTAGAATTTCAATTTATCATTGGATTTATTGTGTAACTAAATACTATCTGTTGTTGTTGTGTGATGCCATTGATTCAGGTCCAATTCATATCGACACTATGTACAACGGAACCAAACACTCTCCATCACTGTGTCATGCCTGACACCATGTCAGTGCTTCTCTGCTATTCATAGGGTTTTCAATGGCTGATTATTTCAGGAATGGACTGCGAGGTCCTTCTTCTGTTTTTGTGGTGCTGAGGATTGAACCCAGGGCCTCAGGTCAGTGCAGAGTAAGCACTCTACCAACTGAGCTAAACCCCAGGTCAACATGATGCTTGACTAGGAGACTAAATCTATCCCCTTTGTTGATGATTTGACTGTACAATGAAGACTGAAGTCCTGGGTTAGAAATTCTCCTAAGGAATTTTTTTGTTAGTAGGCATTACCTAGCATGATGGCCTTTTTCTTTCCTTTTCTTTCTTTTTCTTTTCTTTTGTTTTCTTTCTTTTTCTTTTTTTCTTTCTTTTTCTTCCTGTACTGGTCAGTTGAACCCAGGATTGCAAGTGCTCAATTACTGTGCTATATCCCAAGCTTATTTTTCCCTTTTTATTTTGAGACAAGGTCTTTCTAAGTTATGCAGGCTGCCCCTGGCCTCAAACTCACAATGCTCCTTCCTTACCTCTCCCTTAATCACTGGGATTACAGGCATGCAAACACCATGCCTGGGAGAGTGTGGTCTTTTTAAGTCACTAAAATTAGATAGCCTGCAGCAGTAGCCCTGTGGCATCCGATCCCATCAGATCTCGGAAGCTAAGCAGGGTCAGGCCTGGTTAGTACCTGGATGGGAGACCACCTGGGAACACCAGAAGCTGTAGGCTTGGGAGAAGGATCTGGCAACCCCTTCCCAAAAGTCAATCTGCCATTGAAAACCCTATGAACAGCAGAGAAGCACTGACAATAGTGTTTCCCCTGTTGTACAGAGGGTCACTAGGAGTCGGATACCAACTCCACAGCACCTAACAACAACAACAAAATAAGATAGGGGCCGGGGTTTAGCTCAGTTGGAAGAATGCTACTCTGAGCTCTATGAGGCACTGAGTTTGATCCCCATTCCTACAAAAAGTGGGAAGAGGACCTGGCAACCCATTCCTGGAACAACCTCCAAACAATCATCCATTGAAAACCCTATGAATAGCACAGAAGCACTAATATAGTGCTGGGTGTGGCACAGCGTCAGGGAGTCTTTCATTCTGTTGTACATAAGGCCTCTATGAGTCAGATCCAAGTCAATGGCATCTAATAACAACAACAAAATAAGATAGTGTGTCAATGTGAGCAACTAACAATGATTGAAATTAGCCTGGCATCTCAAATGAGCTGGAACTTAAAAAGATGACTGTACAGATGTCAGATGGATACGGAGCTGGCATTGCATCATGAAAATGTATTTACTTAGCTCCTACAAAACACTATGCCACATGCCTGGAAATGTAAATATGAGTATGATTTCTTTAACTCAAGAGTCATAAAACAATTAAAATCTGTTTCAAAGAATACTAGAACCCACGTAGATGTTCACCAATCCCATTTCCTTTTCCAGGATGCAAAGAAAGACCGCATCTTCCAGTTCCCCTGGCAGTTAGTTTGCTGTCAAGAAATTAGATGCTGTTGAAGGCAGGGCTTCAAACCCACAAAAAATTGGGTTCAGGTTCAGATGTGTGTTCAACATGTTAACTTTTTATTCTTTTATCTACACATTACAAATAAGATTAAAATTTGAAATTCAAATCCAATTTGAACCTGAGCCCTCTACATTTTAAAGTATTGAAACTGCACCGGAACCTGAACCCAATTGTCCACAGGTTTGAAGCCCTGGCTCAAAGTGAAGTGAGTGGAAGTCATTTGTGCTACTTCCAGGCCATCCATAAAATAGACTTTCTAATCTTAGTTTCTCTTTTTGTTACTGAAAACCAGGGTTCCAGAGAGCAGTCCAACAGGATGAAGAAGTTATCAGCACCACAAAATGGAAGGAAACAGGATCCCCACATCACCACATGAAAGACTACCTACTCAACACCAATCAAACTATGGCATAGTTGAGAAATTACTGTGACTGAGTTAAACCACTGAGATTTGGGGATTAATTATTCTAACTAATGAAGCAACAAAATTCTGTGTCAAGTACTGAAGGTGGAACAAATAAGGCAAGTAAACTTAAATTTTAATTGATCATGAAGGAAAAGCAGAAGGAAGAAGACAGGAATAGCAAGCAAGGATCACAATCTGAGCAAAGTAAAAGAAAAAATGCTCATATTTACAACAGGATTTTTTTTTTTGAGGGTTTTGAGGGTTGAACCCAGGGCCTCATGCTTGCATGCTTTGCAAGTGCTGTACTACTGAGCTGCACCCCTGGCCCATTTTATTCTCTTAGTTTTTGAGACAGGGTCTCTCTAAATTACGCAGACTGCCTCTGGTCTCAAACTTGTGATCCTCCTGCCTCTGCCTCTTGAGTTGCTGGACAAAAGGATTTTAAGAAGCAAATTGGGTGAGGGCTTGTGTAGGATGAGCTAGGATTAGAAAATTAATAGATCACTGTGGGGCACCTCCTCCCTCTCAGGCCTGGATCCAGAGCAGGAACCTCACACTTATACTCTATGGACCCACAGGACTTGGGTGAGTGCGGAGGCGGAGTTAGGAACAGCTTCGAGAAGCCAGCTGTGAGTAAAACTTAAGCTTTATTATACATACATCCAAGACAGAAGTCACAGCTCTGAGGGTGTCACAGCTGTAGGGTCTACCCTTCAGGATGGCAGACTGCTCAGCTCTGCCTTCAGCACTGGGCCCAGAGGCTCTTCAGATATCCTCTGTTGATTGAAGTCTTCTTGATTGATTGTAATCTTCTTGCTTGATTGTAATTTTCTCCCATCATCTCATCTCTCTGCCGATCTCCAATGTTCCTCATAGTCTCTTTCTCTGATGTTTCCAATATTCCTCGCAGGGGTGGGGATGGTCGATGTCTGTTGATGGGACTTAACTCCCCCCAAGCAGAGCCAGCAAGCCCTGCTTATATACTTAAGCCAACCAATCAGAAGCTGAGGCATAATGTGGGGTGATCAGGGCTTAACCTATCAAGTAGTAGCACATGAACAGGGCACAACCAATCAGGGGATACTCTAACTTCTCTAACAGGTTGAAGCAAATAAGGTGAAACTAGGTGACCAATCACAGGGTACTGGTTAACTGACCAATTGGAGAAGTCTGGTGATTAGGTTGCAGCCTATCAGGTGGCTGCATCGGGTGAGGGCCATCCTGCCTTGACCTTTTGACCTAGGTCTCAAGGTAGGCTAGATAAGCCTTGAGCCAGGCCGACTCTCATCTCTTCTCTGCTTCTGTAGGCCATATCCCTGCAGATCACATTATATAAAACATATGATAGGAAAGAGTTGTAACTAACTTTATAGGCTATAGATCAGTAAACTTTTAGTGTAAAGGGCCAAGTAGTAAACATTTGGGGTTTTATATGGCACACCATCTCTTACAATTGTTCAACTCTTCCATTGTAAGTAAAAGCAGCCATAGGCAATATATTAATGAATATATCAGTGTCTCAGCAAAACTGTGTTTATGGATGCTAAATTTTAAATTACATGTAATTTTCACATAGCAGGGAATAGTTTTGCTCACTTGATTATTTTGCAGCCATTAAAACTGCAAAAATGCTCTTAGCTCACAGTCCATACAAAAGCAGACAGTGCCAAATTTGGTCTGCAAAAAACAGTTAACCAAACTTTGCTATATGCAGTGGGGTACCACAGGAAATTTGATTGGAACAGGGATTGAGAAGTGATTGGTAATTAGTATTGTGCATTTTAATTTGGTGAAGTACACAAATATGATTATGCAGAAGGGCAACTAGAGAAAAATAGACCAAGGACCACAACAACGACAATGCAAAAATGTTTGAATTATTTTTGAGCAAGAAGGAAAGGATGTCTTGTGGCTAGAAAGAGAAGAGAGCATCAAGGTTAACCACAGCATTTTAAGACAAGATAATTGAAGGAATAATGGTACCAACAACTGATTTAGAGCAGTTCAGAGGGCAAAGATTTGGGCAGATCATCAATCCCTAACCCAATGAAGATAGGTAATTTTTTTAATAATATTTCAAATGGTGTACATAATTCCGTTTTACAATTCTATCTATGCAGGTTTTTTATTGCAACCTCTCATAATTTTCTCTAAAATACCGATATGCAGGGAAAAACAGAGGATGCCAAGATTGGAGAATTTCCACAAATGACAAGCACTTGTATATATTGTTTTACCCATGCTTTAGATATATAACTAAAAGAAAATAAAAATATGAAATAGTCTTCCCACAAAATACATGCCTAGTGGCTCAGAATCCTGTGTTGTATTCCAATCATTTTAGATAGATAGACATAGAGGTGGAAAAACATAAAAACTGTATCTTTGTCCTCTATAGTAGAATTTGGCATCCTTCTAAATAGTCAGAAGCTCATCTCTCCCACTATACCATGGAAGCAGTCATAGACATGTAAATGAATGGGCACAAGTATCATGCAATTAAAGTATATTTTATAAAATCAGATGTTGGCTTATAGTTTGTTGACTCTTATTTTATGACACATCTGCACTTTGTTTTGATTTGCTTTTTCCAAGTACCCTGATTAATCCCTCTGTCCCTTACCACTCCCTAAGAACCATTTCTGCCAATATCACTGTGACTTTCGTTAATCCTACTCCTCTTTAATTTTCACTTTCCTCCTTGCTTTCTCTGGAGACTTCCTTGGCTGCATTGATAATATATGATTCCTCACTTTATACCTATTTACTTCTGCACCTATTGCACGTATACCAAATGTAATTAATTGCTGAATATTTGTTTTTCCTGACTATACTTTAAGTTCCAAGAGAGCAAGGCAGGTGTCTGTCATTTATCCTCAGCATACTCAATAGGTGACGATGCAAGTGGATATTAGTTGAACATAACTTACTAAAATTCAAATGGACTCAATTGAAAGAGAGCAAAAACCCAGTTCAAAACTTAATATTTGAGAGAGCTCAGGTTGCAAGGACAGACCAGGCACCTTACCACCCCAGTCACTATCATGAAGGTAATGGGGCAGCAAATCACATTTGGAGGAGCAAAGATAAGTGCCATTGGACGGGGCATCTACATGTTTCTGGGTATTGCACTGCAAAAGAAGCTGGAACTCATGGTTCAAAAGATTTTAAACCAGCCTGTGTTAGGACAAGAGAGGAAATCACTAGTCCAAGCCGTAGGAGGTGTTATGTGTCAGCCAGATTACCCTGCAGCATGTCCTCAAGGGGCACAAGCCCAACTTTCACACAGTGACCACCATGGTGCCTGTGGAAGGCTTCCACTGCAGTCTCTTGGAGCAGCTGCGTTGAGAACCACAGGGCAAAGCTCTTCAAAGACAGCAAGTTTGGTGCCTACTTGCAGGTGCTCATTCAGAACCATGAAACTTGTAACTGCATGAACTGGAGTCCCCAGTTACCTCTGGCCCAAAGCAACTACCAAAGCTTTGAAACAGCAGCAGAGGACAGAAAAGACCACAGCCAAGAAACCTTTTGAATCAAGCAAACAATGAAACACTCCTGGGAAAAAAAAAAAAAAAGCTGCAGCTCCGGCCGCTGGACTGAGAGAGTGATATATGTTCAGAACCGGAAATTTAGATGTAGGGCGCAGGAATTCAGCGAATTATCGTTTCGTGAAACAGGATACTTAAAAATTCAAGGTGCTAAGCATCTACATTGCTTTAAGAATCCGGGACTGACACATGAACAGGGAGTCAGAAGTAAGACACTGAGAGCCTGAATAGCCCTCCAGAAAAACACCAAAGGACCTTCACAGTTTTAGCACTGCTTGGTCTGATGGGGCAGTGGGTACCGCTCAGTTGGGGAACTGCACGGGATGAAGGGCACACACCTGTGCTTCCCGCACAGAAAGCCCCATCCGCTGATTCCAGCCACCAGAACTTGCTGGCCCAACACGATTTGTCATGGAGTCTGCTGTGTGTATTGTGCAGGTCCCTGATGGGTCTTCAACATATCCTAGCCATTCATGTTCTTTCCAGCACCAGTTCCCAAGACCGGGACCTTGTTAATGTGCAAGAACATGCATCAGTGATGGTGCCATTGCATGACACTTTGAATCTTATAAATCTTCTCTTTTTTCTAAAAAATAAATAATGAGACCCCAAAACTTTTTAAAAGAAACTTAATATTTTAAAATAGTTAACTTTTGACATTAAAAACAAAGCAATCACATAATAAAAAATACTTTTAAGGAAGTGTAAAAATACAGTAAAAGATCATCAAAAGAAGGTTAAAATGATTTAAAAACTCAAAGTAGTCAATGGGGGACATATTTCAAGAGTGCTTGATACCGCAGATAGTACTGAAACTTGTATGTTTTTCCTGTTCATACATACCTATGATAAAAGTATAGTTCACAATTTAGGCACAGTAAGTAAGACAGTAACAGTAATATCTAGTAGCAGAGTAAGTATGTCACTATCCTATAATAAAGTTATTTAAAACCCATAAATTTTTATTTATAAAACTTTTGGACCATGGTTCACCATAGGTAACTGAAACCATGGAAAGTGAAAACACAGAGGAGAGGGAACTAAGCACTGGACTACTATGTAGGTAAATATACTCTGGAAAATACTGACTATAAGAATAACAAAAATATCCTCAAACATCCTAGAAAATAATCATAAAGATTAAAAAGTTGCAATGATTTATCATTAGCGTCTCAAATATTATTGGACAATAGGTCAGTAAATATGTACCTTTGAAGCAAAACTTTTTAGATCCAAACTTATAATGCTTTTCATTTGTTATGTACATGTGAAAGCAATAGGTTTTTTTCTAGATAATGCCATTGTTCAGATATGACAACTTACATTTTTCTGTTAAAATATTTATATTTTAGCCTGGCATGGTGGTGGACACCCAGTGACTTGGGAGGTGAAGGCAGGAGGGCAGCATGTTAGAAGCCAGAGGTAGTCTGCATAATTTAGCGAGGCCCTCTCTCAAGACAAAAATTATTAAAGGGGCTAAGAGTGAAGCTCAGTGGTACAGAACTTGCAAGGTATGTGGGAGTCCCTGGGTTGATTCTCTCAGTACCACCAAAAAAAGAGTGTACACACACACACACACACACACACACACACACACACACGTTGCTGGGTGCCCCAGAGTCAGATCCAACTCTTAGCAACCCTATGGATAACAGAACAAAACACTACCAAACACTATGCCATGCACAAAACAATCTTTTTATGTTGAGTCCAATTTTGCAGCCACTGTGCTTCTTCTCATTTTGAGTCATGCCATATCACCAAAAGGAGGTCCCAGGGGCTTTACTACAACCCCATCAGTAAGTTTGACTTGACTTTGAGGAGGCAATTCTACCCCAATAGTCTCTTGAATGCCTTCCAGGAGGATTGGGGAGGAAGGTGCTCCTTATTCAGCACTATATTTGACAGTGCTTCTCTGCTGTTTATAGGGTTTTTGATGGCTAATTGTTTCAGAAGTGGGATGCCAAGTCTTTCTCCCTAGTCTGTCTTAGTCTGGAAGCTCATCTGAAATCTGTCCAACATGGGTGGCCATACTGTGTCTGAAATACCAGTGGCATAACTTTTAGCATCACAGCAACATGCAAGCCCCAACAGCACAACAAACTGACAGAAAGGTGGGGGAGATATATATATATATATATATATATATATATATATATATATAATATTTATATATGTTTTACATATATATGTATATATTTATATATATCATATATATATTTATATATTATATATAGTTTATATTTATATATATATTTATATATTTTACATATATATGTACATATTTTTATATTATATATATATATATATTCAGCCATTGAAAACCCTGTGAGGGTCGCTATGAGTTGGATACTGACTCGACGGCACCTAACAACAACAACATATATTATATTTTATATATATATATTATATATATATATAATATATATATATTATATATAATATATATATTATATATATATTATATATATATATATATTACATTGGACCAAGTGATAAATCAAAAATAGTAGAGAAGTGATGGAAACAACTAAAAACTTCAAATTAAGAGCCAGGTGCCATGGCACATGCATATAATCCCAATAATGTAAGAGACTGAGGCAGGAGGATGGTTAGTTTGAAGCCAGAGGCAGCCTGCACAACTTAGACAGACAATCTCAAAATAAAAAATAATAAAATAAACTAAAATGAAAAAGCTTCACATTTGTATTGACTCCAAGTAAATGTAGACTAGAATTGAGTGTTCCTAATTGTAAATTGAATGCAAAGTAATTCTAAGCATACGATGTTTGTAACCTGATTACATGATAATCTGATAGCAATAATCAGGTCCTCACATCCAAGTTTCCATA
>VMDO01034672.1:0-16759 GCA_007922755.1 Pedetes capensis
ATATTTCTACTTCCCCAGGAAAGGTAAAGTCAGAGAGAAGTGAGTCAAGCTGGCTTTTGGCAGAAAAACTACCACAGATAGACATAGAAGATAGTATGCCCAAGAGAAGGAAGAAACTTTAGCATGGTTGCTAAAGAAACAGAAGTACGAGGAGCAGGGAGTGGAGAGGAAAGAAAGGAAGGAAAGAAAATGAAAATTTTTTTTTAACATTACCAGAAGATAACATGAAGCCAGATATCAAACAAACATCATTTCCAGAATTCCAGCCAAAGCAATATAAAGTATGGAAAAGCAAATATATGGCTGACAGTCAACAAAAATAATTAATAAAATAATATAATGAGGAATTAGAAAATGTCTTGTATTTTTATTTTTAGTAGATTATAGAAATCTGTTTTGAAATTTACATATATATGTATATATGTATGTATATATATAATATATGCCTGCAGCCGTAGCCCTGTGGCATCTGATCCCGTCAGATCTCCGAAGCAAAGCAGGGTCAGGCCTGGTTAGTACCTGGATGGGAGACCGCCTGGGAACACCAGATGCTGTAGGCTTGGGAGAAGGACCTGGCAACCCCTTCCCAAAAATCAATCTGCCATTGAAAACCCTATGAACAGCAAAGAAGCACTGACAAAAGTGTTTCTCCTGTTGTACTAAGGGTTGCTATGAGTCGGATACCGACTCGACGGCACCTAACAACAACAACAACAACAACATATAATATATATATATATATATATATATATATATATATATATATATATATATATGGTGACAGTGTCTCACAATGTAACTCAGGCTGATCGTGAACTCAAGATTCTCCTGCCTCCATCATCTGAGTGGTAGGAATATAGGCACATGCCACCATGCCTGGTGATATCTGTTATGTATTTATGGACTGAATATACTCCCCCAAATTTGTATGTTGAAATCATAACACCTAATATGATGTTATCAGGTAATCAAGCCTTTGTGAAGTAATTGGGTAATTAGAGTACACATTAATAGAATTAGTGCCTTGATAAATAGAGCTCAAAAGACCTATCTAACCCTCATTCAGCCACGTGAGGATAGAAGAAGTTGGAAGTCTACAACCAGATCAAGTGTAATTCCCATATTCATCATCAACTCTGGTGACACCCAAATTTTGGACATCTGAAATCCTGTAGAACTCTGAAAACTTAGAACAACTGTAGAAATATATCGAACAAACACACACGCACATAATGATACTTCTAAACAGAGTTGGAATAACTTTTAATACATACTGCAGAAAATAACTACAGTGAAATAAGCTAGTCTCTTAAGTGGAATTATTAGGGATGGTTTTATACAATATGGGCATAATTTGCAATCTTATATGCATGCATTCTGCTTTGCATTGTACATTTTCAAGTATAACATTTTAAACACATTACTATTATTTATTCCTTGTTTTTCTTGTGTAAGTTGGATGAAGATTTTATTTTTCCCATTTTATTAATAAATAAATTGAGGTCCCAGAAGATGAATTGACTTGGTCAGAGTCATTTATCTTGGTAGTATGAAGTTGATTTTTGCACTTTGTTTTTCTAACTCCATGTTCAGCATTCATTTCCCTATCTAGAGCAGGAAATCTATGTTGAAAACAGGCATACAGAATCTTTCTGGAAGATATTTATTTCACTTAGACACAAATTATTCATAGAGTTTAATTCTAAACTTTTTCCAGTGCTTGAACATGTGGCAGTTGTTGATTGAATGTTTGTAATTTTAGCACTCACAAAATCTGTTGCATTTCTATTATATTTAAGCTTTGGACTAGCTGGAGTATAGCACTTTTGAGAAATATACTAAATTACCTGGTAACTAACTCGGCTCTAACTGTATTAATCCCTAAATAAGAAATCCCTTGCTCTGGATTTTTTTTTTTTGAGATAGCATCTCACTATATATACCCAGCTGGGCCTAAACATGTGATTCTCTTGCCTCAATCCCATGAGTACTGGGATTATAAGAATGTGCCACCCTGCCCAACTATTTTTTCTTTCAGTACAAAATAAATACAGAGTTGAGATAAATTTGTTCATGTAAAATTACTAAGATTACTTCTCTAGGTAGAGTGAGATGAGAAACTTGCAAAGCATATGAATAGTGAAAACAACAGTCTCAATATAACTCTCAAGAAAGCAATTGTCACTAATATTGTCACTCAGGATCATTTAACAAAAGCTGAGTAATGTCAAATTATAGATATTTATATCACACTGGCTTTATGTGCCATACTAGCATGAAAATATCAGTAATGTTTTCAAATAAAATAGTATGTTATTTTCTCGCTTTCAAGATTTAATTGTAAATTTAAGCATCATCAGGCAAGATTGGTACAACAAGGAAGCATAAAACTGAATATCAATAAAATCAGAAAACTAAATGCGCTGTAAACTTACAGACACTCTCAATAATGAGATAGGAGTCCATAACATCGTAATGGGTAATTTCTCTTTCTCAAGGATATCAAACTCAAGAATTCTGAACTTCATATGTATTGGCATTGAATTTAACTTTCTTTCAGTCTCTGTTGTTGTTGCTGTTGTTAGGTGCCGTCGAGTCAGGTCGACTCATACGGACCCTGTGTACAACAGACAGAAACACTCTCACACGCTCTGCCATGCCAGACACTATTGTCAGTTCTTCTCTGCTGTTCATAGGGTTTTCAGTGGAGGATTGTTTAGACAGTAGATTGCCAAATCCTTCTTCTTAGCCTGCAGCACCTCGTATTCCCAGGTGGTCTCCCATCCAAGGGCTAACCAGGCAGACCCTGCTTAGCTTCAGAGATCAGACAGGATCTGGATCCAATGCCAGTGTGCTACCATTGCAGACAATTTCAGTCTCTCTGCAACACCGTTAATTGTTGCTAAACTGCTTAATACTATTGTCCTATCCTCATATATGGGCTGGGATTTAGCTCAGTGGGTAGAGCGCTGCGCTGCAGTCTCTGAGGCCCCGAGTTCAATTCCCAGCACCGCAAAAATGGGAGAAGGGCCTGGCAGTCCACTCCCAAGGCAATCCCGAAAAAACAGTCAGCCATTGAAAACCCTATGAGGGTCGCTATGAGTCGGATACCGACTCGACGGCACCTAACAACAACATCCTCATATACATGTAAGTCTTTGTTGAAGTCTGCCAAAATTTTGCCTGTAACTTCTCTCAGACACACTTCCATACCTCTGCATTACCACAGCCAAGCAGCATCCTTTATCCGCAGTAAATTTATGTCTGGATAATTGAAACATTTTCATGACCTGAATACATGTAGTCAATATCTTCATTTGCTACTCAATAGAATTGATAGGAAAATCCTCACATTATTTTCATTTCAAAACTGTTTAAAATACCATAAATTCTGAACTCTGACTTTAATGCCTACATCCTAGTTATTCTCTTTCTTCTTCTTTACCATCATTTAATTTCATTAAATTCATTTTTCTGTAGGAGTTATTTCTAAACTTGCATTTCTCAACACAGTTTATTGTTTCCCATGGCATGCTCTGTTAGGGTGGGCTCCTGCCCAGCAAAAGACCATGGAGATTCACCACAACACCAGTACACTGCAGGACCCTAGGGGGAAGGCAAGAGCTGTTCAGTGGCACCAAGAAGGACCTCTGGAGTGTTCTTATATAAACAGGAACTTTATTAAGCTGCTCCTTTGCAGGAGAGCTTAATACTTTCTAGAGGACAGCACAGGTTACTGATGCTATGATGGATTAACAGCTCTGTGTCAGAGTAACAAGCATCTCTGATGTCCCGCTGGCTATGCAGAAGGTCCAGTGATGTTGCCTCTCCCTGGTTATTTTCTCCTCTCACCTCCTCCCTGGTATGAGGGGATTGAGAGCTCTTCTTGGCTTGCTCCAGGTCTTCTTTCTTGACCTCAGAGTCTCGCCTTTCGGCGGCCTTATTGAAGATCTGGATGATCAAATCGGCGAAGTCAGGTGTAGGATGTAACAACCAGAACCAAGGTGGTCAGGAAGAAAGAAAAGAAAGGACCCTTGGGGTAGTTGGTAGTGTGCTTACATACCCCTAAGTGGGGGTGTGGACCAGAGTGCAACCAATCAGAGAGAGGCTCATGCCAGGAGGAGCAGCTCTCCATGTGAGAGCTTGGAGAAGTGCACTTAGGATTGGGGGTTTAGGTACAGGCTGGACGAATCACTGGGCTCTCCTTAATAACTAATTGGATAGCTCTGGGAGGCCAATCAGGCTGAAAAAGGCCACACCAGAGCTGGAGTGTTTGAGGGCCATCTTAAATCACTTGATGGGAGAGGTAATAGGTTAAGGAGAGACCGCAGGCGAAAGGTGAACTGGGACTTAGGTAGCTTAGCTCTTAGGGAATCAAATAGGACCCAGTCTAGATTCCTGGTTTAAAAGTAACCAAATGTGGCAGAAACAAGGCAGGATCTGGGAGGGGCCAGGCCTTGGCCTGGGCCAAGTTGGCTTCAGCCCTGGCACCCTTCAGATCCACCTCAGGGGTGTCCAGATAATTCCCTACAGTGCTCTACCTTACTCTACCAATTTTATTATTTTTATTCACATTTTTGACATTAAAATATTCCTTGTTCCAGGAAGTCTTTATCAATTCATTCAAAAAAAATTATTGTGATCACTTCTTGTAAGTACATACAACATATGTTAAATTATTTTATACCTTTAGTCAAATGATTGGCCTTTCTTCTTCATTTACAGATCAAACTGCTTTAAAGAATTAAAAAAACTTAATTTCAGTTATAATTCCTACATGCACATAACTGAACATGCCATATAGTTGTAATCATTAACAATGGGCTTTTTTCTTACATTTTTGGCGGGTCTCTATAGTTGTGTCTGGGAGCTGAAAACATCTATGGAATTATTTCTTTTTAACTCTACAATGAAGTTTTAAACAATTAGTTTCTGGTTTTCCACATGGATAATTTACCCAATTATTAAAAAATATGTCACAAATTTACAACAGGTTCCTTTCAGCAGTATATAAACAAGGCCATATAAATATAAAATGTGTTTGGGATATGTTAATTTACATCATGTCTGTCATGCTATATTTCTTAATATATTCAGCTGAAAACTTTACAAATTCTATCATTGTCCTGTCTGGCTTCATAATGACTAACTGGAACCCCAGTGACTCTGGAGGTTGAGGGAGGAGGATTGTGAATTTGAGGCCAGGAGCAGCCTGCATAACTTAGAGAGATGCTGTCTCAAATTTTTTGAAAAAATTAAAAAGGGTTGGAGAGTGCAGCTCAGTGGTAGAGCACTTGCTTAGCATGTGTGAGGACCTGGGTTCAATCCATATTATTAAACAAAGAAATCTGTCATTGAGTTATAGAGAAATCAAATAAGGGAATAATGGAATTAAGGGCCAGAGATTTGAAAAAACGTATCTAAGGACACAAAGCTTAGTCAATGACAGAAGCACAAAATAAACTTTCCCTCAAAATGCAAGTTTCCTATAATTTCACCACAACACACAACATTGTAATTGAATTATTTATTCCAGAGAAAAATAAAACTGTTTCAGAAGCAGTTAATTTTACACAATAGTTTATCTTAATCTACTAACAAGTCAAACAATAATTGTGTAAACTACATCATTTACCATATATTATCAAAATCATGGAAAATAAGCAAAGGAAAAATATTACTATTGAAATATTTATATAATTTTGTATAACTTATCCATATTATCCTTGTAATACCTCTGTTAATTATGCAGGTAAAAATACTATCAATACATTCAGAGGAGTAAAACTAAACCTTATACATAATAAATGACTACTCAAGGTCATTTGGCTATTAAGAAGCAGAAATAAGTATAAAAATTAGTTCCTATAAATTTGAAAGTTATATAAAGTAGTAGGAACTATGTAGAAAACAGAATGAAATATACTATTTCTAACAGAGGTATTTTGAAGTGCTGCCTAGCACAACGCTATGTACATAGCAACCCTATGTACAATCCAATAAAATACTCCTTGACTCTATCCTAGTGCCCAGCACTGTGTAAATACATCTCTTTTCTTCATAAAGTTTAATGGCTGATTTTTTTGGCATTGATTTGAGAGTATGTTGTCAGGTTATTCTCCCATTTTTGCAGTTCTGGAGATCGAAACCAGGGCATCAGAGTGTGCAGAGCTTATTAACATTGGTACTTCTAAAAATTTTATAGTGGTAGGGCTACTTTTTGTGAACAAATGATTCTTCATTCATATAAATACTTCAGTAAATTAATCAAAAGCTTCAATGTTTGCAAGAAAAACATTAACTCTCAATGATTCTGTCATTCTCTTGTTGAAAATTTATTTCTAGATCATACTAAGTTTGTATTAATAAGTACACAAACAACAACCCATAGGTTCAATTGTGGAAAATTTTAAATCACATAAAGTTCAAATAGAACCAAAGACAGTGATATTATGAGAAACACTAGGTAGACATGATGAGAAATATTTTTGTATCTATTTGTGTTTGCATAACCAAGTACTGGTAATGCAATATGACATGATTTATGACTAGCATAAGAGAATCATAAGAATGAAGTGTTCTTTCTGTTTGTTTTCCAGACGGCTTTTACATTCATTGCATATGATAACTTTAAAAGTAAATATTTGGAAATTAAATTTTCAGTCAGACATCGATTCAACAATGTGGAACTCACTCTATCAACACCCCTGATTTTTTTATCAGCAAATAATATCTTTAAATATATAAGATGGAACTTTTGTACAATTGTCCATAGTTAGTAGAAACATTAGAACATGGATTAAGTAGATGTGTGTTTATGACTAAGAAAATAACTGTCTTTCAAAACTAGAACTAAGTGGAAAGCTATGCTCATGTGGTAATAATGGTATTGTATTGAGGGAAATACATGTTTAAATACTTCCCTTCTGTTCTCAAGTTTTGTATACATTTAAAAACAGTAGAATACATTACTTCTTTATCTCAAGACATCTCAGTGCCTTTCTTACTGTAGTATGCCATGCCATGGTCAAAATCTCCATTTGTATGATCAGTGTTTCTGGGTTAAGATCCTGTTATTGGTATGTTATACTATACTTTTTAATACATTTTTCAGCTGAAAACTTGCTCCATTAAACACAGCATACATAAATGTATATTTATGTACTTTATTCCAGAAAAATGCAATATAAATATCCATATAGCCATAAAGCTTTGGATTGATTACTGGAAAACACTAGACTCAGTTTCTTCTTCCAAAGATATGGAATTTTATGACAATTAAAAGGATATTCCACTTGCAAGACTTGGCATAATGTTTCAGCACAGAACATCTTTATTCTATCATTACTATGTTATTTTTGATTTATTCATTGTAGTGAATTTTCGTAGGCAATGTTTGTCAAACTTATCTGATGATAGATCATCAAAATATATATTAGTATCACCCGAGTCATCATTATTTTAATCTACATGGTAATACGTTTTTATAATTATTTGCATGTCTCTTTTTTTACTAATTGTGAGTTGCTTAAGGACAAATAGCTAATCTTATTTATATTTTTGGCCTCAGAGCTTAGCATACTTCTTGGCACAGAGTAGATTCTCTACAAATGTCAAATAGACTTGAAATTTAGCCCCAGTCTGTACTTTTACCCAGACAACTCTAATTTTTACATTGCTATGTAAGCATATGGCATTAATATCTGTCTTTGTCATTGACTACTCTCCTAAATTAAAAGTCTGAAATTCCATCAGTGCAGTGGCACATGCCTCTAACTCTGACCATTTGGGAGGTAGAGGCAGGAGGATTGGCTATTTGAAGCCAAAGGTACTCTGCATAATTTAGCAAGACGCTGACCTTTACTCAAAAAAAAAAAAAAAAAAAAGGATGTGAATGCAGAATAGTGGTAGAGCACATCCAAAGTATGTGCGAGGCACTGGATTCAAGACAAGTAATGGAAAAAAATCTGAAATTCCAAGTCACTGCTAATAACTGTTCATTTTACAAAATATCTGTAACTAATCTTGTTATTAATGTTAGTTGCCATCAAGTCAGGTCTGACTCATAGCAACCCTATGTACAACAGAACAAAACATTCCCCGACACTATGCCATACACATGATCTTTTTTATGTTTAGGACCATTGTTGCAGTGGCTGTGTCAGTCCATCTAATTGAGGGTCTTCTTTTTTATCATTGACCTGCCAGTCTCACAAACATGATGTCCTTCTCCAGGGATAGGTTCCACCCTCCATGGAAAGCATATCTAAAATACATAAGACACAGCAACCTGCATTATGCAGGTGACACAACTTTGCTAGCTGAAAGTGAAGAGGATTTAAAACATTTACTGATGAAGATCCAAGAACATAGCCTTCAGTATGGGCTGCGATTAACAAAACAAAAATCCTTTTGACTGGGTCAGTATGCAACTTCACAATAAATGGAGAAAAGATTGAGATTGTCTATGATTTTACTTTACTTGGCTCTACAATCAACACCCATGGAAGCAGAATTGAAGAAATCAAAAGACTCATTACTCTAGGAAAAGCTGTGGCAAAAGATCTCTTTAGAGTATTAAAAAGTAAAGATGTCACATTGAAGATGAAGGTGCGTCTGACTGATGCCATGGTATTTTCAGAGGCATCATATGCTTGTGAAAGCTGGACATTGAACAAGGGAGACAAGAAAAGAATTGATGCTTTTGAATTATGGTGCTGGAGATATCTATTGAATATACCCTGAACTGCCAAAGGAACCAGCAGATCTGTCCTAGAAATGCAAACAGAGTGCTCCTTGGAAGCAAGAATGGCCAGACATCTTACATATTTTGGGCATGTAGTCAGGAGAAATCAGTCCCAGGAGAAAGACACCATCTTTGGGAGAGTGGCAGATCAACGCAAAAGAGGAAACCCCTCCACCAGATGGATTGACACAGTGTCTGCAACAATGGGCTTAAACATAAATAAGATCGTGTGCCTGGCACAGAATTGGGAAGTAGTTTGATTTGTTGTGCATAGGGTCGCTATGAGTTGGATTCAACTCTAAGGAACCTAACAACAACAGTAGCTGTCCTTGCTTGCAAGGAGCACTCTGGTTATATTTCTTCTAGGATGGATCTGTTGGTTTTTGGCAGTCCAAAGAATATTCAGTATTTGTCTCCAGCACCATAATTCAAAAGTGTCAGTTCTCCTGTTTCCCTGTTCAATATCTGGCTTGCACAAGCACATGATGTGACTGAAAATACCATGGCATGAGTCAGGTGCACCTTCATCTTCAGAGGGACATTTTTTACTTTTCAACCCCTTAAAGAGGTCTTTTCCAACAGCTTTTCCAAATGCAATGTATCTTTTGACTTCTTCTCCGCTGCTTCCATGAGTGTTGATTGTAGAACCAAGTAAAGCAAAATCTTGGACAACTTCAATCTTTCCTACATTTATCATGATGTTGCTTACTGATGCATTTGTAAGGATTTTAATTTTCTTGATGTTGAGGCACACTCCGGATGGAAGAATGCCTTCTTTGGTGTTCATCAGTATATATTTCAAATCCTCTTCACCGTCAGCAAGCAAAAATTTGTCATGGGCACAATGCATGTTGTCAGTGAGTCTTCCTCCAATCCTGATGCCATGTTCTTCTGCATAAAATCCAGCTTCTCGGATTATTTGCTCAGCATAGAGGTTGAAAAGGTACAGTGAATGGATATAACCCTGACACACACTTTTTCTGACTTTAAACCAGGCTGTGTTTTCCTCTTCTGTATGAACTAATGCCTCCTGGTCCATGTACAGATTCTTCATGAGTAAAACTAAGTGCTCTTATATTCACATTCTTCACAATTTAATCCATAATTTACTATTATCCACACAGTCAAAAGTCTTTGTGTAGTGAATAAAATGCAGATAGACATTTAACCATTCTCATATTCTTTTAGACGATATCCATGTTGCATTAGCGTTGATGTCCCTGTTTCCACACCCTCTTCTGAATCTGACTTGATTTTCTGGCAATTCCCTGTTAATATACTGCTGAAGTAACTTTTGAATGATCTTTAGCAAAATTTTACTTGCATGATATATTAATAATATCATTCAATAATTTCCACATTCAGTTGAATTGGAAGCTCAGGTGAAAAGTGCCCACCATGGGTGACCCTGCTTGTACCTAATAACAGCGACATAGCTTTCAGCATCACAGTAAGACACAAACCCCCACAGTATGACAAACTGACAGACAAGTCAAGGAAATGAATCTTAGGATATATTAACCATTATTGGGGTAGAAGAAGAAATACTCAACTTTTGGTTTCTTTTTATGCTAATATACATACTTTTACTGCCCTCAGATTGCTCTTTCTCAAATAAATTTTTCTTTCTTTCTCATAATGTAATAATCTTGCTCAAAGTAGTTCATAGCTTATAAATAAAACACAAGCTGCTTAGCATCACATTTCACTAAGCATGCGTTCCAGCCTTATCTCCTGGTTTACTTTCTCTAAACAGTTCCAGCTTGGCCATTTTCAACATATAAACATTTCTACATTTGTAGTAAATTTGGACTCCTGTAAAGACAATTTATTTTTAAGTGTTTCAGAAACTGTAATTTAATTTGGAATATAAAATCAATAATTCTTTTAAGGAAATATTAATTTTTATGATTCATAAGGAATTTGTATAATAATATACTTAAGAATAAATTCATGAAAGATTGGGGTCTGATTAAAACTTTAAGTAAAAAATAAATGTATCCATTTTAAAGGTTACCAAGATAAACAGATTCCAGCATTTGTTGCATTTACTTCCATCTGTACACATTTATCACATTCAAGATGTGATTTACAAAAATAAAAACACAAATTCCTTCAGGTAGAAATATGATTAATACTTTGTCTCCTGCACTTCAATACCTTACCATTTATAAACACTATAGGGCCTCTCTGTGAAACACTATTGATCTCTCATTAGAGTATGTCAGAATGTAATTCATGATGTGAGTCACAGATGTCTCAAAATAGCATAGTCTAACCTCTGCTCTCTTCCCTAATTTATCAGGTGTCACGATAGAAAGTCATTGGCAGAAAAAGTTGTCAGGGTAACAAAAAGCCAAAAGAATGTCTTAATAATAAAAACTGTTGGCTCTTCTATCTCTTGAAAACCCCACATCCCTGTCTTGGTCATGTACTATGATTCTTTCTTAGCCATTTCTTTATAAGAACCTTACATCTGGTAAAAGTTAGGAGCACACAAATATGTAGAAATGGAAGACTTTGGGTAGTGCAATATTTGACTCCTAAAAGTACAGTACTGAAGTAATAATTATTAGGAGTGCTTCACAGAAGATGGAGACAGAGATAAAGTGTGAGAGAGAGAAAAAGAGAGAGAGAGGATGAGAGAAAAGGAAAGAAAATAAAATGTAACTGGAAAGACTGTGGCCTCCTGAATCAGATTGTCTCATTAATATTTGTTGTTGTTGTTAGGTGCCAAACAGTTGGGTCTAAAACATAGAGGCCGTAAGTACAACAGACAAAACACAAAACACTCCCCAACACTCTGCCATGCTGGGAAGTATGTCAGTGCTTCTCTGTTACTCATAGGTTTTCAATAGCGTATTATTTCAAAATAGTTTCAGGAGTGGGCTTCCAGGTCTTTCTCCCATTTTTGTAGTGCTGAGGTTCAAACTCAGGGCCTGAGAGCATGCAGAGTGGCACCCTACCAATTGAGCCAAACCCCTGCCCTTACTAATACTTGTGCATGTGTTATGGAGTAAATAGTGACCCTTATCCTAGATTTAGGTGAAATCCTAAAGTCTAGTACCTCAGAATGTGAATTTATTTAGAAATACTGCCTTTAACAGAGGTAATCATCTTCAAATTAGTTTATTAAAGTGAGCCTCAATCTGATATGACTGACATTCTTATAAATTGGGGAGACATGAACATAGGGTCAGTCATTGAGTGAAGACAACCCTCTGCATTGTGTTTGTGCAGCAAGGGGCCCCAACGCTAACACCCTGCAAAGAACTGAGGCTGGAGAACAGAGCATCACACTCAGGAATGGTGAAAACAAGGCAGGTTTATTTACAAGGGAAAGGGATGGGTGGCTGGGATGGAGAAGGGAGACAGGGAAGGAAGGCACTCAGCTGTTTTACCTGCCACTGGGGCAGGGACTCCTGGGTGTCATTATTCTTCTGGTCCTGGAGTCTTCACCACTTCAGAGGCCCTGGGCTTGATTCTCAGAGTCTTGCCTCTCAAAACACTTGATCCTTTGGTGTAGAAATGTTGAAGAGAAGGAGGAAGAGAAGGAGATCAGATAGGTGCAGGCAGGCAGGTAAGGGTAAGGATGGAAGCAGGTCAAAAGAAAGATGAAGGTATGTGGTAGGTAGGCTAAAGGCTACGTGGATCAGGCAGATGCAGGCCTCTGTTCCTTCTGGGGCCAGAGGACAAGCAAGTAGATTCTAGGTGTAGGTTGAATGAGCTGTTAGGCTTAGGGGTCTGAGGCTTTGATTTCCTTAGGCCAACTGGCATCCAACTGTCAAGGAATGACAGCTGGCCAGTCAGGGAAGGGCTTGTGGTTGGCACCTGGGTAAGGCTTTGACCAATCAAGCAGGCAGATGGTGCCCAGCTAATCAGGCCTCAAGGAAACCTGAGCCATCTTGGCTCACTCAATGGGAGTATGGTGGAGTGAGGCATCTGGATGTGGGGCAAAGGCCAAATGTCCTGGAGGATAGAGTTTGGTCCTCCGGGAGGGCCAGAGGGGCCACAGGGATCCACCATGTTGTGGTACCTTCTATCTTGCTGAGAACCCACAACAAACATACATGCAATGAAGAAGGTTTTATGATCGGAGTGATGTATCTTTCAAGTTAAGGAAAGCCAAAATTTGTTCAAAAGCACCTGAAGTTAAATATGGAAGAAAAGATGCTCCTCTAGAACCATCAGAGGGAGCATAGCCAGGATAATAATTTGATCTCAGACTCTAGCCTTGAGAGCTATAACACAATCGATTTCCTTTGTTAGAGGAACTCTAGTTAGAGGTACTCTAGTTTTTAACACCTTGTCAAACAGCCCTAGGAACCTAATACAGCAAGATACTAGTTCTTACCTGCAAATTGTTGACAATAATAAAACGTGATGTTTGAGAGAACTCTATGAATTTTCTCAATATTAAATATTAGAAATATTAGATAAAGCAAAATGACTACTCCCTGGATGATTGATTTTGGGACATTAGGCTTCTAATCAAATCAAATAGTGTCCTTCTTTAAACAATTTCTGTACTATGTATTTCTCCTTCATTCAAAGGAAACAAACAAGGAAAGAAACAAAAAAAATAAAATAAAATCACTAAGAAAACATTAATAGTAACCAGTCTTTGTGCAATTAGAACAAAATTTACATGGCTCTTCCTATCTCACTTTATATCATATATAGTAGCATACTAGAGATATTGCATGAATTATTAAAATTTATAATCCACTAATCATATTAGCCAATATTTCTGTTCTTTCTTCCATAGATTTTGGGCAAATTTTCTGATTAAACATCACCAAAGAGATTTCACTAAAATATTTATCTTATAGGAATGTTGTTGTTAGGTGCTGTCAAGTCATGTCTGATTCACTGTGACTATCATAGAGTTCTCAATAAAAAAGTAAATGGTAGGAGGAATTGACAATAAATATGTTTACATAAAATTAAAAAGCCTCTACATAGAAAAGTAAAGGAATAACAGAGGGAAGAGAAAGCTTACAAACTGGGAGAAAATCTTTGCCAGCTATACATCTGACAGAAGATTTATTTCTAGGATATATAAAGAGCTTAAAGAATTAAATAATTTATGTTCAACAAATATTCCAATCAATAAATGGACAAGACATTCGAAACAGTTCTCACAAGAAGAAATAGAAATGGCCAATAAATATATGAAAAAAATGTTCAAGATCCTTAGCCATTTGGGAAATGCACATCAAAATTACATTGACATTACATCTCTCTCCAGTCTGAATGGCTAGCTTCAAGAAAACAAACAAGTGCTGCTGAGTATGTGAGAAAAATGAATCCTTATACACTACTTATCGGAATGTAACTTAGTGTAGACACTCTGTAAATCAGCATAGACGTTCATCAAAAAGTAAAAATAGAACTATACAACTCCTGGGTATATAACCAAATGAGTCCAAGCCAGGATACTCCAGGATATTCGCACAATCATGTTTATTGCAACAATATTCACAATAGCTAAGTTATAGAATCAGCCTAGATTTCCATCAAGGGAAGAATGGATTAACAAAATATCATACATATACAGCTATACAGAAGAAAAATACTATGTCATTTGCAGGAAAAAGAATGAAACTAGAAATCCCCATCTTAAGCAAAATAATTCAGACTCACAAATATTACATATTTTCTGTCATATAGAGAAGGTATATATAATCCCCCACACTCTGTCAGGTTGCTGCACTGTGGGGACTTGTGTGCTGCAATGAGGCTGAAAGCTATGCCACTGATATCTCAGGTATCAGCAGGGTTATTCATGGTGGACAGGTTCCAGCTGAGCTTCTAGACTAAGACAGACTAGGAAGGAGGCACCGGTGAACCACTCCTGAAACAACTAGCCATTGAAAACCCTATGGATAGCAAAGAAACACTGTCAGATATAGTGTCAGAAAATGAGCCCCCAGGTTGGAAAGCCCTCAAAAGACTACTAGGGAAGAGTTGCCTCCTCAAAGTAGAGTCTACTGTGATGACATAAATGGAGTAAAGCCCCAGGGACCTCCATTTGCTGATGTGGCATGACTCAAAATGAGGAGAAACAACTGTAAAAATCCATTAATAATTGGAACATGGGATGTACATAGTATGAATCTAGGAAAATTAGAATTCGATAAAAGAGAAATGGAGCACAAAAACATTGATATTCTATGCATCATTGAGCTAAAATGGACCAGCATGGGCCATTTTGAGTCAGATAATCATATGGTCTACTATGCTGGGAATGACAAAGTAAAGGGAAATGGGGTTGCAATCATCATGAAAAAAGACATTTCAAGATCTGTCCTGAAGTACAATGCTGTCAGTGATAGAATAATATACATATGCCTACAAGGAAGGCCAGTTAATATGACCATTAATCAAATTTATGCACCGATCACTAAGGCCACATATGAAGAAAGGGAAGATTTCTACGAGCTTCTGCAATCTGAAATAGATCAAACATACAATCAGGACATACTGATAATCACTGGTGACTGGAATGCAAAGATTGGAAACAAAGAAGAAGGCCCAGTAGTTGGAAAACATGGTCTTGGTGACAGAAATGTAGCTGGAGTTCGCATGATAGAATTTTGTCAGACCAATGACCTTTTCATTGCAAATACATTTTTTCAACAACATAAATGGAGACAATACACATGGACAATACACATGTTCCAATACCAGATGGAACATACAGGAATGAAATCGACTACATATGTGGAAAGAAACGTTAGAAAAGCTCTATACCAAATGTGAAAACAAGACCAAGTGCTGTCTGTGGATCAAACCATCAACTTCTTATATGCAAGTTCAAACTGAAGCTGAAGAAAATTAGAACAAGTATATGAAAGCCATGGTATGACCTTGAGTATATCCCACCTGAGTTCACAGACCACCTCAAGAATAGGTTTCATTCATTAGACACAAATGATAGGAGACCAGACAAATTGTGGCATGACATAAAAGATATCATTCAAGAAAGTGGCAAAAAGTTATGAAAAAGACAAGAATAAAAGAAAAGACCAAACTATGTGTCAAAAGAGACCCTGGAACTTGCCCTTGAGCATCAAGTAAAAGGAAACTAAAGTAAAATAAAACTAAAGTAAAAGGAAGACATGATGAAGGTAGGAACTAAACAGAAGATTTCAAAGGCAGCTCAGGAAGAAAAAAACAAATATTATAAAGACATGTGCAAAGAGCTGGAGGCAGAAAACCAAAAGGGAAGAACAGGCTCTGTGTTTCTCAAGCATAAGGAAGTGAAGAAAAAATTTAATCCCGAGTGGCAGTAGCGAAAGAAATATGTGATGCAGGACACATCAGAAGAAGATGGAGGGAATACACAGAGTCATTATATGAAAGAGAATTGGTGGATGACCAACCATTCCAAGAGGTTGCATATGAAGAGGAACCAATGGTATGAAAGGACAAAGTGGAAGCTGCCTTGAAAGGACTGGCGAAGCACAACGTGCCAGGAATTGACGGGATACCAATAGAGATGTTTGAACAAACAGATGCAGCACTGGAGGTGTTAACATGTTTATACCAACAGATTTTGAAAACATCTTGGTCAACTGACTGGAAGAGATCCATATTTGTGTCTATTCCCCAAAAAATGGGATCCAACTGAATGTGCAAAGTATTGGACAATATCATTAATATCACACACAAGCAAAATTTTACTAAAGATCTTTCAAAAGCGACTCGAGCAGTATATGGACAGGGAATTACCAGAAAATCAAGCGGGATTCAGAAGAGGGTGGGGAACCAGGGATATCATAGCTGATGTCAGGGGGACATTAGCCAAAAGTAGAGAATATCAGAAAGATGTCTATCTATGTTTTATTGACTATGCAAAGGTATTTGGCTGTGTGGATCATAATAAGTTATGGATAACACTTTGGAAAATGGGAATAACAGAGGACCTAATTGTAATCATGAGAAATCTGTATGTGAACAAGGAGGCAGTTGTTCGAGTAGAACAATGAATCACTGCATGGTTTAAAG
>VMDO01034673.1:0-16743 GCA_007922755.1 Pedetes capensis
GTCTCCTTTGCCACCTTCTCTGGTTCTGTCCTCTTCCCAACCTCTGCATATTCCGTGCGCCCCAAGGCACAGGCACAGGCCTTTTTCTCTACCTGTTGTTTGAATTTTCACTAGCCAATATGGCTGCCACTAGCCACACGGCCCGTTCACATTTAAACTAAGATTAAATGGGACTTAGGGCTGGGGATGTAGCTCAGAGACAGAGAATTTGCCTAGCATTTGCAAGGTCCTGGGTTGCACAAAAACCAAGTAAGTAAAAATTAAAAGAAAAAAAAGAAAAAGATTGAAATTTCAGTTTCTCCATCCCATCTGTTACTCAGCAACACACTCAACAGCCTCAGTGCCTGGTGGCTCCCAGGTCGTCAGGGTCACCAGAGCTCCACTGGCCAGCCTTTCCCCAACTGCAACTCCAGTTCCCTCTGGTTTCTTTTTTCTGTCTTCTTCTTCTTCTTCTTTTTTTTTTTTTATCTCTTGCAGTACTGGGGAGGGGGAGCTCAGGGCCGGCCACGCACATGCCAGGCAAGCAGCCATCACTAAGCCGCACCCCCATTGCCTCTTTTACTTATTTCTGAGGCAGGATCTCACTAAGCTGCGTCGGCTGCCTCAGCCTCAAACCTGCAATGGTCCTGCCTCAGACTCCCCAGTGGCTGGGGTGACAGGCTTGTGCCACCGCGCCAGGCTATGTTCCTTCTATCTCGACGCCCATAAGCAGCCTCTGCAGCTGAATATCCCCATGCCCGCTGTCCTCCTGCAGATGCCTAACAGACATCACCAATGGACCCCAACCGGCCTGTCTCCCCTGGTAACACGTCCTTCCTTCGAGGTGGAAGAGACCTCCATCCTCCTAGTTCTTGGGCCAGCTCCTCAGTCATCTTTGACCCTCTTAGAACTACTGTCCAGTCCATCTGCAAGGCACACCAGCCCGACCCTCACACTGATTTCAGCTCTGGGTCCTGTCTCTCTGCTTCCCGTGCTCCAGCCCCCAGCATCCCTGGCCTGCTTACCCCAGTCTGCCCTCAGCACGGCACCCAGACGGATTAGTCAGCCCTGGAGGCAGCGGCGTCATTCTCTGCCTGAGATCCTCTGGGGGCCCTGCATCACAGACGGAGTGACCCCAGCGTCCCAGCCCTCTGGCAGAGCCCCAGTAGCTGCATTGACCTCCCCTGGAAATCTACCAGGTTCACCCTTCCCTGGGTGTGCTTGCTGGTCCCTCATCTAGAACATTCTCGCCCCACACCAGGGCAAGGCTCAAACCCTCTCCGCACAGAGTTCTGTGTCCCGTGCACCCTCAGGAGGTGCAGCACCCAGGCGAGCAGCCTCTGGTCACCAGGGGGCGGCTGAAGCTGAAACTCATGGCAAGTGTGATGAAGCACTGAGTGAATAAGCCAGCCACGGAAAAGGCAAAGGTGCCCGGTTCCCTCACAGAACCACAGAGACAGAATGTAGGTTCCACCTGGTACTGAAGGAAAGGGAAAGGGAAAAGGAAAAGGAAAAAGAGATGGAAAAGGGACAGGGAAAGGGAAGGGAAGGGAAGGGAAGCAAAGGAAGTCAGTCGCACACCTGTAATCCAAGCATTCGGGAGGCTGAGGCGGGAGGATTGCTACAGTTCCAGGTCAGGCTGGGCTACACAGCAGGACTCTGTCTCAACAACAAAACCAAAAAGCAAATAAAAATACCAATGTAAATGTACCTCACGCTGGGTTGGGGGGAGCAGCTCATTGGTACAGTGAACTCTTAGCACATATGAGGTTCCTGGGTTCTATCCCCAACAGAAAAAAATAAAGCAAAACATATGTAACAATACAGAACCGCACATTTAGAGATAATTAACATGGAGCCGGGCATGTTGGCGCATGGCTGTAATCCCAGCGTCTTGGGAGGTGGAAGGAGGAGGATCGCAAGTTTGAGACCAGGGGCAGTCCGGGTAACTTAGTGAGACCCTGCCTCAAACAGTTAAAAAAAAAGGGGGGGGTGGGGGCGCGGGGGGCTGTCATTGCAGCTTAGTGGTCCAGCACTTGCAGAGCATGCAGGCACGAGGCCCTGAGTTCAACTCCCAGTACTGAAAATAATAATAATAATAATAATAATAATAATAATAATTATTATTATTATTATTGACGTGGTAAATTTCTGTTTTAGGCACCTCCCCCCCTTACCGTGCAGAAGGAAGAAGGTCTTGGGGTTAAACCTGTTGGGGTCCAATCCGTCCAGCTCTTCCCACACCTCCTTCAACTGAGCTTGGCTGCCCTGTGGAGGGGAGAGCCGGGTGCTCCTGAGCAGTGAGCCTGGCTGCCGAGAGATTGAGCTAGAGGCCCCCATTACCCGCCTCCAACAGGCTGCTGGTCCCCCAAGCAAAAAAACTACAACTCCCAGTAGCCCCCGGGGCAGCTGGCCCCAGTTCCAGAGGCTTTTTGCCGCAAAGCCTCCTGGGAGTTGTAGTTCTTTAACAGTGGGTCAGGGCACCCTCGGGGCATGGTGGGTCCTTACAGGCACGTTGACCTTGGGGTGCTCGCGGTGCCGCCGCTGCTGCTCCTCCAGCTTCCGCTCGGCCTCCTTCCGCTGCTCCTCTCCCAGCGACTCCAGGTAGCGGCGCCTCTCGTGCTCCTTCAGCATCTCATACCGCTTGAACTCCTCATGGTGGGCCGCATCGTACTGCGCCAGGTCCCGGGTGGCCTGCGGGTGCCAGGTCACTCTCCACTTGGCCCAGCCTCCCTGCCTCAGTCTCCCCTGTGGTCCTGCCCCAGAACAGCCTCCTCTGCGCGATCAAGGCCACCAGGGGCCCAGCTCTGACCTGATGCCTCAAAGTCTTGCGCAACCGCAAGATCATAGGAATAAGTAGGGACCACACACAAGGTGGCAGGGTCGGGCCTGGTTAGCACCTGGATGGGAGACCGCCTGGGAACACCAGAAGCTGTAGGCTTGGGAGAAGGACCTGGCAACCCCCTCCCAAAAATCAATCGGTCATTGAAAACCCTATGAACAGCAGAGAAGCACTGACAATAAGTGTTTCCCCTGTTGTACCGAGGGTCGCTGAGTCAGATACCGACTTGATAGCACCTAACAACAACAACAACATCACACAAGGTGGACTTAATACGAAAGCTGTGCAGGTGGGTGGTCAAGAACAGGCGGGCTTTTATTATTCTGCCCAGGGTTCAAATCTAGGCTCTGTTGTGCAACCAAAGCTCATGAGCTGTGTGGTCCCGGACAGGTTACTCAGCCTCTCCTACGTCTGTTTCTGCTTCTATAAAATGGAGCTAACAATAGTCTCCTGGGTTGACCGTGTCCTCCTCAAAATTCACGTCTACCCAGAACCTTGCCATATGACCTTATTCAAAATGGGGTGTTTGTAGATGGAATTAATTAGGAGATCATGTCCTGCTGGATTAGGGCAGGCACTAAATCCAGTGATGCTAAGAAAGCTATGGAGAAGACAGAGACAAGCTGGGTGTGGTCCACACCTGTGGTCCCAGCACTCAGAGGCCAAGGCAAGAGGATCACGAGTTCAAGGCCAGCTGGAGCTACACGGTGAGACCCTGTCTCCAAACCAAAGGGGGAAGGGTGATAAAGGGCTTGCCTGGCATGCATGAAGCCCTGGGTCCATGTCCCAGGACCACACACACACACACACAGACCAACCCCCCCAAACTGCCGTGTGCCCACAGAGACACAGAATAGGCTGATGCATCTACAAGCCAGGCAACACTGAAGCCCACAGGCCACGACAAAGTCCGGGAGGGGTGAGGACACTGCTCCCCTTCCTCTGCAACAGTTTGCCCCTGCAGCGTCCCTCAGAGGCCCCTGCGTCAGGCCTGGTCCTCAGCCTGGTGCTGTGAGGAGGTGGTGGAAGCTTTTAGAGCTGGGGCCAAGTGGAGCCACAGCCAACGAGGCTGCACCCTGAGGCAGAAAGAGGCCAAGCCTCTGGTGTGGAGGCTGCAAGTGTGAAGTCAGTCTCCCTGGGTTGAAACCAGGTGTATGTGGCAGAGGCAGGGGCCAGACTCCCTGCAGAGACCGCGGGGAGGAGGCCCAGGCCTCGCCTCTTCCAGGGCCTAGAGCTGAACCAGGCGGCCTATGGCCTCCCCTCCGTCTGGGGCCAGTGTGGCCTCTGGTTGCTGTTGCCATGTTGCCTTCTGGGTCTTCTTTGTTTTTCACCGTGCTAGGGGATGGACCTGCCCCTCTACGCAAGCACTCCATCACTGAGCCACAACCTTAGCTCTAGGACTTTTTTTTCTCCTTTTCTTTGTTTTGCTGTACCCAGGGCTTCACGTGTATTTCATAAGCGCCCTAACACTGAGCCATACCTCCAGCCATCTTTGTGCATTTTGAGTCAGGGTCTCACTAAGTTGCACAGGCTGCCTCTGGCCTCAAGTTTGTGAACCTCCTGCCTCTGCCTCCCGATAGGATGAGAGGCGTGTGCCACCGCACATGACCACCCTAGGTTTCTTTTTTTCTTTTTTCTTTTTTCTTTTGTGGTACTGGGAGTTGAACCCAGCGCGTCCTGCCTGCATGCTCTGCAAGTGCTGAACCACTGAGCTGCACCCCCAGCCTATTTGTTTTTTTACTTTTTGAGTCAGGGTCTCGCTAAGTTACACAGACTGCCTCTGGTCTCGAACTTGTGATCCTCCTGCCTCTGCCTCCCAAGCCGCTGGGATTACAGGTATGCGCCACTGCGCCAGGCTCACGACCCTGGTTTCTGAGACAGGGTCTTGCTCTGGAGCCACAGGAGTGGCCCCCACACCAGGCTCTTTTGCTTTTAAGTAACCAGTCTCCCTCTGAGTCCCTCTTACGAGAACCCTTGGGCTGACCTTTAGGGCCCACCTCGACAATCAGGGGCTCATTGCCTCACCTCCAGGTCCTTAATTAATCACACCTTGTTGGGGATTTTTAAAATGTATCCCATAACTAGGGTACTTCATACTAGCATGAGGGACTGACCTCTAGGTGACCCCAGGGCCACATTTCACTCACTCACTCCTACCCCTCCCATCAAGTGAGCAAAGATGACCCCTGACCAGCCTAACCAGCCTCAACCACCTCAATTTTGGTCGGCTACCCCTAGCACCTCAGTTAAATAACTGCCCCTACTTGGCAGGTATGACAGTTTACCTGCTATACCTGTCAGGAATGTGCCCTGATTGGCTATCCCCAGTATACACCCCCCTCCGGGACCCTATATAAGCAGGGCTGTGAACCCCCTTCACCCCACCACTGTTCTCCATCCCTCAACTGCTGTCCGGACCCCATCACCTCGATCCAGCGCTCCGCAATCCAGTGGAATACCTCCAAGCAAGCCAACGCATCAAGACCGGGGGCCCCAAAGCTCCGGAGGCTACAAACAAGCCACGAAGAGCCTCCCAATTCCTTCCACCCTTGGGAAGGAGGGAGGCAGAGAAGGCGAGCTTCGAGAGTCAAGACCACTGGACCTCCAGGCCAGTGGAACACCAGCTGCCTGTAGCTGTGCCTTTAAGGCTGAGCTGTACCACCAATGAGCCTGCAGCATTCTATGCTAGCACTTGAGCACTTGACAGGGGCTGCTGCTTGGTTGCACCCGGCTTGGGGAGCAACCCAATAAACTGTCCCTCTCCTGTTTCCTGCAGAAGGTCTCCCAAGGTCCTTCTTTGGCGCCTCTGGTCACCACACCAACCCAGTCCAGTGGGTCCCCGATACCCACTTGGTGTCAGGGCAAGGCTCTGACCTCTGCTGGGCCTGAGCCTAAGCCCGACAACACCTGGGAGTTCTCAGTACTGCGTTGAGGAACACTGTCACTGGCTCTGGGATCAGGACACAGACACCGTGGGAAAGATATCTGGCCAGGACCACACAGGAAAGACAAAGCCAGGGAGGGGCCGGCCTGGGCTTGCCATCCCTGCCTCCACCCACATGTCTTGCAGAGCCTCAGGAGGGCGTCCGGAGACCCCCGGCCCCGGGGCCCCTCCATACCGTCTGGATCAGCAGCTCCAGGTCTCGCGCCTCGAACGTGTGCTGGTTCTGAGGGTCAAGGTGCTCGAACTGCTTCAGGAGGTTTAGGTGGTCCACCTGCACATCTGGACGCCGGGGTGAACAAAGTGACCCACGGGATGCCCTTGCTGAGTCCCTGTTGCAGCCGGGATACTATATAAGGGAAGTTACAGGCGCCGCAGGGGTGCCTGGAGGGTGACCAGCGGGGCCTGGGCAATCAGGGAGGGCACCCTGGAAGAGATCTCCCCGCTGGGTTTGATGCTTGAAATAATAACCATGTAAATAATCAGCACATACAAGGGTTTCCCGCACACCAAGCCCTGCTCGAAATGCTTTTCGCAGCAATCTGCCGACAGGGGTTCTGTGATGGCCCCAGGTTACAATGTGAAAACTGAGGCCCAAGAGCTCTGATTGGACCCAGCAGGAATAAGACAGTGACAGAGCTGTACCCTGGAGCACCCCAAGCCTAGAGTCGGGGAGCAGGCAACTGAGGGCTGGCCGTGTGAGCAAAGAGGCAGAGGGAGGGCCCCTCACGCAGGACGGGCCAGGGCAGGAGGTGGCAGGGCTGAGGATGGGACACTCCAGGTGAGACCAAGGATCAGCAGTGCAAAGAGCTGGGGGGAAGAAGGTCACCACTGCAGAAGGCACGAAGGGCAAAGTCCTGAGGCAGGAGGCGCTTGGGACTAGAAATGCTGATGCATGAGAACACACCCTGGGCCTGCCCAGGCTGGGGAGAGTGAACTTGAGCACGGGGGAGCCAGGGCCCTGCGCATGCTAGGCTAGCACCTCAACCCTGAGCACAGTCCCGTGCTCGCTCAGGTGCGTTTGTGACTTTATGACCATCCATGGCAAAAGGGCCTTGGATAACACGATTAAATTAAATTAAGGTCCTTGCTGGGCTGCCATGGTGCACACCTATAATCCCAGGGTCGGGGAGGCAGGAGGATATCAGGTGCAAGGCCAGAGGCAGCCCCTATCTCAGTATTTAAAAGGGGGTTAGGGATGCAGCTCTGTGGTAGAGAGCTTGCAAAAGTATGCATGATGGGCTCAGCTCTCTAGTACCACACACACAAAAAATAAATGAAATAAAAATAATAATAAGGAAGGAAAGAAAGAAAAAGGAAGAAAGAAAGAAAGGATGGATGGATGGATCAATCTTGCACTGGGCGCTGTGGCCACGCCAGTAACCCCAGAACTTGGGAGGCTGAGGTAGAAGGATCGCCAGTTCAAGGCCAGCCTGGGCCACACAACAGGAGCAACATGATGACTTAAGATAAGGCTACCCTGCTGTCTTAAAGGGTGGCAGAAGGAGCTGTGGCTCTGGAATGCAGCCCTGGAAGTTAGCAGGGGCACAGAATAGGACAGTTCTCCCCACCCCACCCCCCACCAGCAGGAGGCAACATAGCCCTGTGCACATAGACTCCAGCCCAGAGAGGTTGAACCAGCCTTGACTTCTAGGGCTGCTGATGACACCTGCCTGCTACATTAGGTGCTGCACTGTGTCTGTACCTAGCCCCCCAAATCAGACACTGAAACTTGGTCCTCAAAATGACAATATTCAAAGTGGGTTCTTTGGGAAGTGGCCAGGTCACAGGGGCTCTCTCCTCATGACTGGGATCAGCAACCTTATAAAATAGACCAGAAGGAGCTTTTTCATACTTCCACCTTGGGAAGATGCACAACAGATGATCTGGCCCTCTGCGGACACAGGGTCTCCTGGCGCCTTGATCATGGACTTCCCAGACACTGGCATCGTGAGAAAGAACCCGCTGTTGTTCATGAATCACCCAGTCTAAGACATTTTGTTCCAGCAGCCTGGACGGACAAGGACATCAAGCTTGTGACATTCTGCTCCAGTAGCCACAGGAAATGAACACATGGTAGGTGGTTCCCAGTAGCTACTCTGGGAGTTAAACCAAAGACAGCAAGGGTGGCGGCTGCAATGCAGGAGAGAAATGGCCAGATTAGGACACGTTTTGAGTCATGGAGGGGAAAACAGGTGACAGGCACACAGTCACAATGCGTGTGCATCACTGCTTGCCAGGAAACGGGAGATGTTTCTTCCTAGCGACAGAGGAACCTTGAGTTTACAGAGATGCAAACCATAACCATGGGAACAGCCGGGCACAGATGGCGCCAAGGCTGTGGCAGGGTTAGGACTGTGCTGTCTGTCTCCGTAGAGATCTGGCACCCGGACCAAGGGGAAAACAGTCAGACAGAGGGAAAAACAAAGCTCAGGTCTCCTCTTTACCCTCAGTGCCACCCATGGGTGACCAGTGTCCCCGTCTGTGACCTGGGAGCCTCACAGGATGTCAGGAAATGAAAGAAGCTGCAGGCGAATCTCAGTACGTGGGGCACATTCTTCCACGTGGTGCTGGGCCGTGAACGTACCACAAAGCTACGCGACACAAACAGCATGGTTCACAGTGGCCGAGCGGGACCAATAGCCTAAAGGCCCAGTGTCCACCAGCGGAGGAGGGACAAGCAAAGTGTGGTCTGTCCACACTACAGAACATCATCTGACCCTAAGACGGAGGGAAACAACGACAAAGGGCAGTGTGGATAAGCCTGATGTCACGAGCCACGGGGTCAGAAGTCGGGCACAAAAGGCCCCAGCACCAGGTGAAAATCTCCCAACTGGGCTAATTCAGAGAGACAGGATGGGGATGGGTGGCTGCCGGCAGCTGGGGGAAGGTGGAACAGGAGGCTGGCAGCCATGGACCAGGTTTCTTCCCCGGGTGATGGAAATATTCTAGAAGTCTCTATGGTGATGCCCGCACGTTCCTATGAATATACTAACCACTGAGATGTAGACTCTAACTGGGTGGACTGTGTAGTATTCACGCTGTATTTTAATAAATGGATCCTTTTTCTGTTTTCGTGGTACGGGAAGCTGAACCCAGGGCCTGGTGCCTGCTTTGTGAGTGCTTTAGCACTGGGCTGCTCCCCCAACCTTTCTTTTGTGTTTTATCTCTGGTCAAGGTCTCACTAGGTTGCGCAGGCTGCCTCTGGCCTCCACCTTGCCGATCCTCCTGCCTCTGCCTCCCGGGCGTGTGTAAGTGTGCACGTGTGGTTTCCGATACAAATGCTGAGAACCAGAATCATCGTGGAGCTGACTCAGCAGTAAACTAAGCATGGCTGGGGTGCGGCCCAGGGGCAGGGAGCTGCCTGGCATCTGCAGGCCCTGGGTTCCATCCCCAGCACCACAGAGCAAGACGAATAATAAATAAATGGCTGTGGTTTAAAACGATAAAATGTCGAAGGAGAAAGCGAACAGAGTAATGCCGTGTAAAAGCAGCGGGAAGAAAACTGCAGGGTCCCCTGGGTGCATTTTCCAGGAGCGGCTGCCCTCCCCTTCCTCTCCATGTGGCCCCTCCCTGCTTACTGGGCTCCTGCTCGGCGTCCATCTTGGCCTTGAGCAGCATGCGCAGCCTGGACACCTCCTGGCGCTTGAGCTCATCCAGCTTGGTGCGGACATGGTGACTGACAAAGTCCAGCTCTCGGCTCAGCTTCCCGCTCTGCCGGGAGAAGGGATGAGGCAAGCGGTCTGCTCCCGTGCTCCGCCCTTCCAAGCCCGCCACCAGCTCCCTGGTGCCCAGGCCTCCTCTCCGGCAGCCAGCCCGGCTCCCCAGTGCCCACAGGATGGAGTCCAGCCCTCGGCCTGCTCGCCTCCGAGGCCCCGGCTCCTGGGACTCACGTCCACCCCCCAGCCCAGAGGGAGCACGGCCCTCACAGACACAGCAGGAGGTGACCACAGGGACTGTCTTGGTCACAGCAGCCACTCAAGCACCTGCTAATCTGGCCACCACCCCACGTTACAACAAACAAACTGAGGCCGCCTGGGAGGGCGGCCCCCGGCCCCAATCCCCGGACAGTGAAGACGGGAACCCAGTCTCCAGCCTGAAGGCCACACTGGAGGAGCCTCCCGAGAGCGGGAGTGCGGGGCCTGGATTCAAATCCAACCCTGACTCCCCCTCCCCGTGTGGCCCAGTGCACTGTCCTCCCGCTCTTGACCTCAAAGCCGGCCAACGCCACTGCCGCCAGCCGCCTGAGCGCAGGACTGTCACTGGGTCACACGACGATGCTGACAACAGGGGAAGTCCAGGCAGGGAAACCGAGGCACCGAGTGGTGCGGCCACCTGCCTCCTGGAATAGTGTGAGGGGAGCTGAGGTTGGATCCCAGAAGTGACCCCCTCCAGAACCTGCAGCCTAACAGGCCATCCCAAGGCCACCGTCCGGTTGTGTGACCCCAGGCACTTTAGGTAGCTCCCTGGGTCTCAGTTTCCCCAGCTGGACAGTGGGAGGTGCTGGGGTGAGAGGTTCCACCTGCCTGCAGCCGGGGCAGGCTGGAGGGGGACAGACGACTGGGGCCGCCTCCTGCCGTCTCAGCCCTGGGCCGCACGTGGTCGTGCCACGTGCACACATTCCAACGCACAGCCGGGGACAGGGTGGGAACAGGGACGTGGGCCCGGCAGCCCCGTCTCCACCCAGGGGAGCCCCAGCACTGCTCCACAGGGGCTGCTGCCTGGGGTGGGTGGGGTGTGGGGCTCTGGGCTCAGTAAGCCCAAGAGTGAGATGTGGGCCCTTCAGAAGGACAAACCCTACCAGCATGGCCTTGGCGTCATCCGCTGTGACACGAGACAGGCGTGACTCCTTGGGGGCCCAAGCGAGACCAGCGAGTGCTCCCAGCCACCCTGCCTGCATTGTTCCTGCCGAGGGCACCGTGGCACACCAACATCTCGGGGCACCGTGGACCACAACCCTGCGCCCCGGAGCCCCTCAAACGCCTTCTCTGGATGGTCCAAACCAGTGCTCACAGGCAGGCTCCACTCAGCCTTGCTTACAGATGGGCAAACTGAGACACAGCAAAGTGAGGCCCCACGGTGATAGGGTCAAGACTGGAGCCGGCCTGTCCACGTCCCTGAATCCTGAGACCCCCTTGCCAGCTCTGCCCTTTTTTCCAATCTCACGTTGGCGTTTGGGAGCCTGGGCTAGCTGGAGCCATGTGGCCCCTCTTCAGCCCCAGCTCTGTCCCGTGAGCGCCCCGTCCCCACGCCCGGCGCACCTTGATGTCCTCGGCGTTGGCCGCCTGCAGCTTCTCTCGGAAGTGTCCGTCTGTCTCCAGGACGTTGATGACCTCCTGCAGGTACCGGTGGTAGTAGAGCCCGGTGTCCTGGGAGACAGAGAAGCCCATAGCAGCCCCGCCTCACCACCTCTCGGTGCCTTCCCATAGGCAGGACCACAGCCCCACCCACGAGTGGCCACTGAGGGACCACAGACCGTCCACGGAGCAGGAGGCCTGCAGCATGGGACCAGGGATCCAGGGTTCCGTCCCCATCTACCACGGAACCCCAGGCAGCCCGTGGGACCCGGCCAATGTTCACCTCCTCCCATGTTTACGGTGGAGACGAAATAAAACATATGTGGGGGCACTGCGAGGCGGTGGCGCACGGCTGTCATCTCGCCCTCGGGAGGCGGAGGCTGGAGGACCGAGAGTTCCTGGGCTACAGGGTGAGACCCTGCCTCAAAACAACAAGGGATGGCCGGGTGTGGTAGTCACCCCTATCGGTCCAGTGACTCAGGAGGTTGAGACAGGAGGGTCACAGGATCAAGGCCAGAGGCAGCCTGCGTAATTTAGTGAGATCCTGTCTCACAATAGAAAGGAGAAAATGGGCTGGGGTTGCCGATCAGTGGTAGCGCACTTGCAAAGCATGTGTGAGGCGTTGGGTTGAATGTCCACCCAGGACAGCAAAAACAAAAAAAACAAGCAATGGCACCAGGAGCTGTGGCACACGTCTACAGTCCCAGCAACTCAGGAGGTTGAGGCAGAAGGATCAACCTCCAGTACTGGAAAATAAAAAAAAAAAAAAACCAAGGGAGAGGACTGATAGTGCAGTTCAGTGATTAGCACTTGCCTGGCATGCACACGGCCCTGGGTTCATTCCCAGCACCGCAGAATCAGTCAATCCATCAGTCATGTGGGTGAACCCTCAGACCAACAGGAGGCACAGTTTTGTTGGGAAGCAGAGGAACATATTATCTTGCACTCACTCTTTTTTTTTTTTCTTTTTCCTACAACGCTCAGGCTGGCTGCGAACTCAAGATCCTTTTGCCTCCAACGCCCAAATGCTGGGATCACAGGCGGGTGCCACTGTGCCTGGCTCACACCTTTACTCTGTACTTAGGGTATCAAGGGCCAGGGGATCAACTGTCCTAGGGGAGAAGGCAAGTGACAGGTCCAAGGTCCCCGGTATCCTGGCTCATCCTCAGGCCTCACTCTTCCCACTTGTAAAATGGGCAGTACAGCCACCCCTTGATGTTCACAGGAGATTGGTTCCAGGACCCCCAGACATCACAGCACTCAAGTCTGTTATATAAAATGGCCTAGCGTTTGCATATAACCTACAGACATACTCCTGAACATTTTACTTTACTTTACTTTATTTTATGGTGCTAGGGCTGGAACCTAGGGCCTCATTTACCACCAAACTGCACCCCAGCCCACATTACTGAGATTTGTGACCCTCTGTGCTTTCTGTTGTTGTTGGGTGCTGTTGAATCCGATGCGACTCAGCAACCGTAAGCACAGAAGAATGAAACACCACTCAGCACTGTGCCATGCACACGATCTTTTTACGATTGAGCTTATTGTTTCAGCCACTATGTTTCTTCTTATTTTGGGTCATGCCACATCAGCAAATGGACATCCCAGGAGGTTTACTCCATTCCCATCATTAAGTTCAACCCTACTGTGAGGAGGCACATCTTTCCCAGTTATTTCTTGAATGCCTGCTGGCCTGAGGGGCTCATTTTCTACCTCTATATTTGACAAAGCTTCTCTGCTATTCATAGGGTTTTCAATGGCTAATTGTTTTGAGAGTGGGCTGTTGGATCCTTCTCCCTAGTCTGTCTTAGTCTGGAAGCTCTGCTGAAACCTGTCCACCATGGGTGGCCCTGCTGGTATCTGAGATATCTTTCAGCAAGGCAGCAGCACGCAACCCCCCCCCCCCCCACAGGGTGGCAGACACGTGCGGGTGCTTTCTATTAGCCCTGGAATAAAGAACAAATTCTGTACTGAGTCCCACAAGACCCTACATGACAGGCCCTGTTTCCTCTCTGGCTTCATCTCCTGCTCCTCATCCCCTGGCTCTTTGCTCCAGAGACACCGGCCTCCACAAGGACCTCTGGATCCCTGTCTCCCCCACACAGCCTTTGCCCCAGCTGCTGCTCCCCCTGCCCAGATCCCTTCCCTCACTCCCTCTTTCTTCTAACAGAACCCAAATCACCCATCATCCTTTCCTCCCTGACAGTCACCCTGGGTGTCCACAGTCACGGAGCCCTGCACAGCGCAGTCCAGCTCCCCGGCTCCGTCCCCAAGATAAGCCCTGTGCCTGCCTCACAGAAGATGCTCCTGACACTGAGTGAAAGGCAGGGGACTCAGTGGAACCCTTCAACACCTCAAGAGATTCACAGAACAGAGGCCTGACACTGGCTGAGGACCCGCCACACGGGGGCGCCGAAAGAGCTGTCCCCAGTAAGGCCTCACACGCCTAGGGGGAGCGACAGGAGGAACCAGGTGTATCTCTGAAATTCCTACCCTCCTGAGACCAAAGGTTTCATAGGGTTCGATAAACACTTGCTGGAATTAATAAATAAGCAGTGCACGCCCACGTTTGCACATTGGAACCGCCCCTCCCAGGAGCCCCGTGAAGTCAGGACACCCGGGCCGGCCAGCACCCGCGGCTCACGGTGCCACTGGGAAATGTAGTTTTTCCTTCTTTGTTTCCCAGCTTCCTGCCTAGGTGGGGAGGACGTGAAGACGGCGGAGAGCCTGGGGAGGAGTGACGCAGATCCCCCCTAACATCCGACTCGATTTTCGCCATCTCAAGGGCAGGGACCCCATGCCACGCGCACGGTGCCTCGCGGACGGCAGGAGGCGGCGGGCGGGCACTCACCGGGCTCTCGGTGGACGGGCGCGACTCCCGGGGCGGCGCCGCGCGCTCCAGCGGCACGGCCAGCGCGGCGCGCAGCAGCAGCAGCAGCGGCGGCAGCAGGCGCAGGGCGCGGCGGGGCGCGGAGGGCGGCATGGCGGCGCGCTGCGGGGCGGGAGGCGGACGTGCGCGTGGCTGCCGGGGCCGCCCGGCTTCCAGGCACCGGGGCTCCACGTGACCGGCCGCCCGGGCCCAGCACTGCGGGCCTCTGGCTGCCGCCCCAGACCCGGGCTGCCGCGCCCGGGGACCCCGAGCCAGGCCCCACGCCTCCCCCCAGAACCCACAAGCGCAGGCCACCAGCCCCCTCCGTCCCCGCACCCCACGTCCCCGCAGCGGCCTCACCTCCTCGTGACCGCGCACGGCGTTCTGCGGGCCCCGCACCTCCCGCGCTAGGCTCCCGGCTTCCCTCCCAGGCCCCGCCCCCTCCCGCAGGCCCCGCCCCCGGTGGACTGATTGGTCCACGTTAGCTCCGGGCTCCGCCCCCTCTTCTGGCCCCGCCCTTCCTCCGGCCCCGCAGCCTCTCGACTGTTCCCGGCACCCTTTCCTCGCTTCTCCATAGCCCAGACTCTTTGAGCGGCATTTCCTGCCTTGTGGGCAAAAAGCAGAGACCCTCGGGGGGAACTGCAAGTCCCTGCAGGGTGGGGTCCCCCATCTGTCCCCAGAATGTCAACTTCTCCCGACGTCTTGGCCCCTTGGCCTCATGGGGGTGGTAGTTTTCCCATTCATTTTCCCGCCACAAGTGCCTCCAAGTTACAGCTCCCTTGATGGCAATTGCAATGCCTGACTTACACGTTTCTTATTTTCTTTCAGTACTCGGAAGTTGAACCCACGCATGCTAGGTAAATGCTCCGTCACTGAGCTGCACCCAGCCCCTTTTTAATTTTTTTTCTATTTTGAGATAAGTGACTCGCTAAATTGTGCAGGCTGCCCCTTGCCTCGAACTTGCAATCCTCCTGCCTCAGCCTCTCCAGTCACTGGGATCACGGCGCTCAGCTTATGCGTTTCTTATGAGCGAGCTGTGTAGAGAGAGACTGTGACATGGCTGCTGCCTGGTCCCTTTAAGGAGGATTGGTGTCTGGTCCGTTCCAATACAGAACCCCTGGAACAGGGTTGCGTGGCTTCATCTGTGGCCAGGGTTTATTGCTTTGATGGAAGTAGAGCATGAGGGGCTGGGGGGCAAAGGCTAGGGCAAGTCCTAGAGGAAATCTGCCTTCCCTCTCAGCCCCTTCCCCCTGCCTGCTTCCTACAGACCCAGAGGTTAGGGGCCCCACTCCCAGAGAGAGGCTCAGGTCAGCTCAGGGTTTGGTCACAGAGGCAAAGGCAGCTCTCCAGGTTCCAGGGAGGACAGGGCGTCTTCAGGATGCCAGGCAGGTGGGCTCTAGGGTCTGGGGTTTGGGACCTGGAACCCTGAGGTATTTGGGATTCCCCCCCCCCATAGTTGGGGGTTGAACACAGGGCCTTGCACATATTTTCAAGTGCTCTACCACCAGGCTGCACCCCCCAGCCCATTTTCTACTTTTTGAGTCAGGGTCTCACCAAGCTAGGCAGGCTGCCTCTAGCCTTGAATTCAGGATCCTCCTGTCTTCACTTCCTGAGTCGTTGGGATGACAGGCAATGCGCTACTGGGGTCCTGCACCAACATGCCTTCTTTTGCGCTACCTTAATAATCACCAGGGCTGGGATTTAGCTCAGTTGGTAGAGCGCTGCACTGCAGTCTCTGAGGACCCGAGTTCAATTCCCAGCACCACAAAAATGGGAGAAGGGCCTGGCAATCCACTCCCAAGGCAATCCGGAAACAGTCAGCCATTGAAAACCCTACGAGGATCACAATGAGTCAGATACTGACTCGACGGCACCTAACAACAACAATAATCACTAACAATTATTAGACGCCACCTGCTTGTCCAGTCCTGTGCTCCAGGGAGTGGGCTGTGCATGGGCTACTTTCATTGGCTTGGAATGAAAACAACAAATAAGGCACCTGGAGCCACAACCTGTTAGGTCAGAGCAGGGCAGCTCTATGAAGGTGACGGACACACTAGAGTGAAGAATTAGGAAGAATTAGGAAGTAACAGAGCAAGAGGGGTTGGCCAGACCATAAAGCAGTGGACAGAGCTTACAGGAGGGGCTGAAAGCTGGGCAGGGTGCGGTCAGCTCAGGAAACGAAGGTTTGGCAGGAATGGAGGGAAACAAAAGGTGTGTCTGACTCATGCCATGGTTTTTCAGTTGCATCATGTGCTTGTCAAAGCTGGACCATGGATAAGGGAGACAGAAGAACTGATGCTTCTGAGTTATGGTGCTGGAGATGAATATTGAACCATACCATGGACTGCCAAAGGAACCAACAGACCCCTCTTAGAAGAGCAACCAGAGGGCTCCTGGGAAGCAAGGATGGTTAGACTGTACCTTGGGTATTTTGGACATGTTGTCAGGAGGGACCAGTCTCTGGAGGACATCATGTTCTAGAGGGTGGCGGGTCAATGGAAAAAAGGAAGGCCCTCAACTAGATGCATTGAGACAGCGGCTGCAAAAATGGGCTTAAACATGAAAAAGAACATGTGCAGCGGGCGTGGTGGCCCATGCCTGTCATCCCATAGGCTTGGGAGGTGGAGGCAGGAGGATCACAAGTTTGAGATCAGGGGCAGCCTGCATAACTTAGGAGACCCTGGCTCACAAAGTAAGAAAAAATGGGGCTGAGGGTGCAGCTCAGTGGTCCAGCACTTGCAGAGCATGCAGGCCTGAGGCCCTGGGTTCAACCCCCAGTACCGCCAAAAAAAGAAAGAAAGAAAGAAAG
>VMDO01034674.1:0-16744 GCA_007922755.1 Pedetes capensis
GAACAGTCTCTTCCTGGGTCAGTTGAATTTTTTTTTTCTGGCACTCAGGGTTGAACCCAGGGCCTTGTGCTTGAATGTTTTTCATGTGCTGTACCACTGAGCTGTACCCCTAGCCCATTTTTTTACTTTTTGAGACAGGGTCTCGCTAAATTATGCAGACTGGCTCTGGTCTTTGAACTTGTGATCCTCCTGAGTCGCTGGGATTACAGGTGTGCACCACTGCACCCAGTGGGTCAATTGATATATCATGCAATAAAACCAGTTCACTTCTGAGCAAAATGTCCTTATCTATTGCAGCCTTTAAACTTGGATTCTTAAGATATCAATTTCGATGAACTGTACTTTTTGCAGTCTCCCATTTTTGAAAGAGAATTAGAAAAAGATACTTTTTTGCAGGTATCATAGTTTTATTTTTTAATAAGAATGTAGTAGCCAACTAGGTTTACTATCTAAATATCAGTAGAAAAAGCCTGCAGAGGCATATTCTGGATGTTTTGTTTTCTTTTGTATTATAGAAATGAACCCAAGTAAAAGACTATTTTGAAGCTTTCTGGGGTACTAGATATATCCATTACATGCTGGCTAATGAGATATAAAGGGAAATTTCTGAGTGTGGATTCCAAAAATATTCCTTAAAGGGGATTGATGCATGTAAGATAAGATAAATGTAAATTAAGAGAGGCTTACTTTTCTATGTTGAAAATGAAAGACATTTTTCCTCTTCTTTTTCTTAGGGAATTTACTATAGAAACTTATAACTGGAAGTACTTTCTCATTTCTCAGAAATGTAGAATTTCTCAGAATTTCTCAGAAATTCTTTTGAAAAGTAGATAGGCTTTTCATCAGTTTGACTCAGGAGTGTGGTTCTCAAGAGCTTGCGATCTATCTCTGAATGCAACCATCCAAGGAAGACAGCTCTGCATCTTCCACTTTCAGCCGGAAGGTAGGGACATAATTTTA
This sequence comes from Pedetes capensis, assembly GCA_007922755.1. NCBI lineage: Eukaryota > Metazoa > Chordata > Mammalia > Rodentia > Pedetidae > Pedetes > Pedetes capensis. Next base: position 961 of record VMDO01034674.1, read on the forward strand.
GTCTGGCTTCAAGTTGTAAAACTATGTTCTTTCATCAAGATATGAGAAGTTTGTTTTTTCCTTGTATAAACTCAATTAGCCACAGGGCCTTGTACATACTAGTCAAATGCTCAATTACCAGGTAAATATAGGGTGAGCTAAGTGCAATAAAATGATACTGCCAGGTATTCTTACTTGAAGACTAATTATTATTTATCCAGAGAATATGTATGTAATGGGATGTGTGTGCTTCCCTATATGAAGGGTGAAATTTCTGTCTTGCACATCTGGGTTCATGCATATTAAAAAATAAGAGTTTTCTTCCTCCACTACCTTTGTAGAGAGATTTCTAGATTAGGATATTTTACTTTTAAATTATATTTCCCCAACACTCAGTTAAAGTGCTTCCTTTCCTTTCCTTTCTTAATTATTTAAGTGGGCATGTTGGTGGAAGCTGCAGCCATCTTGGACCAGGTGGATGACTTTGAAGACGGAAACTACTTAGGACATTCAGGAAAAAGACGAGGACCTTCGGACCCACCAACTGCAACTGCCCTGAATTGCCTATCTTTAGAGTTCTTTAATGTAAGGGAGAAACACAATTCTCTTGTTTTAGCCACCATTATTTTGGTTTTAAGTAAGGCTGAAACACATTCTGATACCGACCCAGAAAGAATATCTTTGAATAAAATATAGCTAAATCAGCTTTCTTATTTAAGCATCCACTAACATTTAACTGGCTTTTTGCTTGCTTATACCCATGTACTGCAAGTCAGCTGATTTAGTTATCAAGACATACATTTTGTAACCAGTTTATTTTTGGTTCTTTACCGTTGAAGTCATTTGCTCTGAATGTGCTCTGGGTGCTCTTCTGGCTTTAAAAAATGACTAAGATGGACTTTTGATAATGCTTGACTTTATCTCATTTAGGCTAAAATGTTAAACTTTGGTCAAATTTTGACTATCAATATGCCTCCACTTATGCATATGGTAGAAGAGGCCTAAATTGTTCTTAAGTAGAAACTTGAACTCTCACTATCTCACTTTTATGCAGAAGCAGCTAGATCTTCTATTATAACATTGGACAGGAAGTGGCTTCAATTTTTGTCAAAGGATATTGTTGAGGATTTTTAAAATTATATTTCTCAACTAAGGTCCCTCATGACAGCCTGAGGGGCTGACCCCTAGTTGACCCCAGGGCTCATCCCACTCACTCAAACCAGCCCCTCCCATCGAGTGAGCAAAGAAGGTGCCTGGCCAGCTTGACCTGCCCTAACCACCCTAATTTTGATTGGCTCCCCTCAGCATTTTCAGGTAATAACTGTCCCCACCTGGCAGGTATGTCAGTTTACCCACTGTACCTGTCAGGTGTGTGCCCTGATTGGCTGAATCCCAACATGTGACCCTTCCAGGACCCTATAAAAGTAGGGCTCCTGGACCCCATCTTTAACCCACTGAACCTCACCTCTCTGACCATCCTTCAACTGCTACCTGAACCCCATCACCTGGGCCAGCGCTCCCTACTCCAGCAAGACCTTCTAGCAAGCCGGCGAGATCAAGCTCAGGGGCCCCGAATAGCCGAAGGATTCAAGCAAGCCACCAAGAGCCTCCCAATTCCTCCCATCCTTGGGAAGGAGGGAGGTAAAGAAGGCAAGCTGCGGGAGTCAGACCAACTGACATCCACGGAACATCAGTGGCTGTGGCTGTGCCTTTAAGGCTGAACTGTACCAGCACTTAAAGGGTATAGAGCTCTGCTCTATAGGGGCTGCTTGCTCCTTGCTCTCCATCAAGGGGGCACCCAATAAACCTTACCTACCCTTGTTTTACCATCAGAAGGTCTCCAGAGGTCCTTCTTTAACGATACTGGCCATTTGTTGTGTTGAGGGTTTGGCCCTAATCTTAGCCGGGCTAGAGCTATAACCCCAACAGGATATTAATTCAGGACTAACTTTACTGATTAAAATCTGTAGTTTTGTCATACTACAGTACCTGTGAATATCTCCAGGCAATTGTCAGGAACTATAACATTAAATTCACAGTTACTCACTATGAAGCAAAAGCCCACTGGGATGAGTCATATTTATGGAGGACAAAAGAATATACAGTCTTTGTTTCTATTAAGTGATCTGAATCCATTTTTAACTTAGATCATCACAGGGCTGTTTATTTGGCTTCCATTGTTTTGGTCCTTTTGTACCATGGCTTATATTCGACTCCGTTTATTATTATGCTTGAGGAAAACAGAGTGTGGTCTTCCCTTTTGGTTTTCTGTTTCCAACTCTTTGCACATGTCATTATAATATTTGATTTTGTCTTCTCGAACTGCCCATTGAAATCTTCTGTTTAGTTCTTTACCTTCATTATGCCTTCCTTTTACTTTAGCTGTTCATCATTCAAGGGCAAGTTTCAGAGTCTCTTTTGACAGGCAATTAGATCTTTTCCTTTTTGTCCTATCTTTTTAATAACCTTTTGCTTTCCTCATGAATGATGTCTTTGATGTCATGCCACAACTTGTGTGGTCTTCAATCTTTAGTGTCTAATGCATCAAAACTATTTTTGAGATGATCTCTGAACTCAGGATATATTCAAGGTCATAACGTGGCTCTTGTACACTTGTTCTAATTTTCTTCATTTTCAACTTGAACCTGTATATGAGCAGTTGATGGTCTGATCCATGATCGGCTCCTGGTCTCATTTTGGTGTTTGATATTGAGCTTTTCCATCATCTCTTTCCACAAATATAGTCAATTTTGTTCCTGTATGTTCCATTTGGTGAATTCCATGTGTATAGTTGCCATTTATGCTGGTGAAAAATGTATTTAGGAGAAAAAGGCCATTGGTCTGACAATATTCTATCATGTGATCTCCAGCATCATTTCTGTCACCAAGGCCATATTTTCCAAACAATGAGCCATCTCATTTTCATTCCAGTCATCAGTAATTATCAGTGTGTCTTAATTGTATGTTCACTCTATTTCAGATTGCAGAAGCTGGCAAAAATCTTTCCTATCTTCATTTGTAGCCTTAGTTGTGATTGCATAAATTTGAATAATTGTCATATTAACTGACCTTGTAGGAATATGGATATTATTCTATCACTGACAGCATTATACTTTAGGACAGATCTTGAGATATCTTTTTCAATGGTGAATGCAACCTCATTTCTCTTTAATATGTCATTCCCAGCAGACCATGTGATTATCTGATTCAAAATGGCCCATGTCAGTCCATTTTAGCTCACTAACACCTAGAATGGGCTGGGATTTAACTCAGTGGGTAGAGCACTGCGCTGCAGTCTCTGAGGCCCCGAGTTCAATTCCCAGCACCACAAAAATGGGAGAAGGACCTGGCAATCCACTCTCAAGGCAATCCCAAAGCACTCAGCCATTGAAAACCCTATGAGGGTCGCTATGAGTCGGATACCGACTCGACAGCACCTAACAACCTAAACACCTAGAATGTTGATGTTTATGCACTAATTTCCCTTTTGACACTTTCTAATTTTCCTAGATTGATACTACATACATGCCACATTTCAATTATTATTAGATGTTTACAGTTGTTCCTTCTTTTTTTGAGTCAGCAAATTGAGGTTTCTGGGGCTTTACTCCATTCCCATCATTAAGGTAGATTCTACTTTGAGGATATTATGAAAAATGGGAATACCAGAACACTTAATGGTGCCCATGAAGAATGTGCACATGGACCAGGAAGCAGTTGTTTGAACAGAACAAGGAAACACTGCCTGGTATAAAGTTAGGAAATGTATGCATCAGGGCTATGTCTTTTCACTATATCTCTTCAACCTCTATTCTGAGCAAATAACCTGAGAAGCTGGACATAATGAAGAAGAATGTGGCATCATGATTGGAGGAAGATTCATTAACAACCTGTGTTATGCAGATGGCACAATTCTGCTTACTGAAAGTGAAGAGAATTTGAACCATTTATTGATGAAGATAAAAGAACATAGCCTTCAGCATGGATTGTGACTCTATCAACAAAACAAAAATCCTTACAACTTGGTCAGTATACGACTTCATCATAATTGGAGAAAAGATTGAGTTTGTCCGAGATTTTGCTTTACTTGGTTCTATAATTGACACCCATGGAAGCATCAGTCAAGAAATCAAAAGATGCTTTGCATTGAAAAAGCTGTTAGAAACTACCTCTTTAAAGTGTTGAAAGTAAAGATGTCATATTGAATACAAAGGTGCATCTTACTCATGCCATGGTATTTTCAGTTGCATCATATGTTGTGAAAGCTTAGCATTCAATAAGGGAGATGGGAAAAGAATTGATGCCTTTGAATTATGGTGCTGGAGACAAATATTAAATATAGTATGGACTGCCAAAAGAAACAGATCCATTCTAGAAGAATTGCAACTAGAGTGCTCCTTGGCAGTAAGGATGGCTAGACTGCCTCTTTTGTATTTTGGACATGTCAGAAAGAAACAATCCTTGGAGAAGGACATCATGTTTGGGAGAGTGGCAGGTCAACAAAACAAAAGAAAGACCCTCAACTAGGTAGATTAAGATAGTGACTGCAACAATGAGCTTAAACATAAAAAAGGATCATTTGCATGGCACAGCGTTGGAGAGTGTTTTGTTCTGTTGTACATAGGGTAACTATGAGTCAGACCTGACTTGACAGCACCTAACAACAACAACAACTATTATTATATCTGACTACATTTATAGATACTATAACTTCTCTGTTAATTTATAATAATGTGAAGATATTGTTGGATCCCTTATTCCTGACATATGTTTTCTTTACAAGGTCACATGCAAGGACCTTCTCTTTAATTTCATTACAAAAATATTTTGCATCCATTCAGCAAATTGTTAATTTTTATTGAGCAACTGGTTTATTTTTATGGACATTATAATTTTGTATTATATATGATTGTCTAAATACTAAGACATTTTCCCTGAAATAAAGGAAATTAAAATAAATAACTTGGCTCAATATAGCCTCCCCTCTCACTTTCACATATCCTTTTTCATGATCATTATTTCAGTGACATTTTCTTCTCTGATTACTATTGTAGGAAAGTTTATGTCCTCTTAAAATTCATATAAAATCTTAATCTTCAAGATGCTAGTATTTGGAGGAGGGACCTTCGATTTGATTAGGCCATAAAAGCGGGTCCCTCATACATGGGATTGGTACCCTCATAAAAGAGACCAGAGAGAGACCCCTTGCCACTTTCTACTATATGTAAAGATGTTGCAAGAAGTTTCCATCTGTGAACTAGGAAGCAGGGCTTTAGCAGATTCTGAATATTTTGGCACCTTGAACTTAACTCTTCAGCCTCCAAAACAGTCAGAAATAAATTGCTGTTGTTTATAAACTACGTAATTTACTGTGTTTTGTTATGGCAGCACAAAGACACTGACTCATCTCTTTGGCATAAAGGTAAAGGATACTTGGATCATCCTATCATTCTTGTTATTGTTAGGTGCCCTCGAGTTGGGTCCAACTCATAAGGACCTTAAGTACCACACAATGAAACACTACCCAACACTGTGCCATGCACATAATCATTTTCTGTCTGAGCTCATTGTTGCAGACACTGTTTCTTTACATTTTGAGTTGTGCCACATCAGTAAAAGGAAGTCCCATGGGCTTTACTCCATTCCCATCATTCAGATCCACTCTACTTAGAGGAGGCAATTCTTCCCTAGTTGTTGTTTGAATGCCTTCCATCCTGGGGAACTCAATTTCCAGCACTATGTACTATCCACAGGATTTTCAATGGCTAATTGTTCAGGGAGTGGGCTGCTGGGTCCTTCTCCCTAGTCTGACTTAGTCTGGAAGTTCACCTGAAACATATCCACTATGGGTGGGCCTGCTGGTATCTGACATACTGGTGGCATGGATTTCAGCATCACAGTAATATAAAAACCACCATAACAAGCTGACAGATACATTAGGTTATTGTTCTTAGTAGGATGAAAAAATTATGTATCTAGCTGTCTATCTCTATTTTCTACCTATATACAGTAGGTTACCATTATCTATATTCATCTTACTGTATAATAGCACACTAGAACTTCTTGCTCCTGTCTAAGTTTGTACCCATTGACCAACCTTCCTCCACCCTTTGCCCAACTCTTCCTGGCCTTTGGTAACTGCCATACTGTCAACTTCTATGAGATCAAGTTTTTTATACTCTACATGTGAATAGTGGGCTGAGTTTAGCTCAGTTGGTAGAGTGTTTGCTCTGTGTGCTCTAAGGCCCTGGGTTCAAGCTCTAGCACTGCAAAAACAGAAGAAGGACCTGGTAGCCCATTCCTGAAACAACCAGCCATTGAAAACCCTATGAATAGCAGAGAAGCACTGACATCATGGCAGAGTGTCGGGGAGTGTTTAATCTTGTTGTATATAGGGTCATTATGAGTCAGATCCAGCTTGACGGCAGCTTGAGCGCAGATGTCTCTTCAACAGACTGAATTGCTTCTCTTTGGGCATAGACCTGGTATTGGGATTGCTGGATCATATGATAGTTCTGTTTTTAATTTTTTTTTGAAGAACATCCAACACTGCTATCAATAATGACTATATTAATTTACATTCCCAGCAATAGTGTACAAGGGTTCCCTTTCTGCATATCCTTGACAGCTTCTGTTGTCTTTAATCTTTTGATAATAGCACCTCATCTGAGTAAGAGTAGCTATCAAATTGTGATTTTGATTTTCATTTCCTTGATGATTTGTTATGCTGAATACCTTTACATACACTTATTGCCCATTCATATGTCATCTTTTGATAAACATGTATATAGGTTCATAGTCCATTTATTTAATTAGTTTTGCTTTTTTAAAGTACTGGGAGTTAAACCCAGGGTCTTGCACATGCTAGGCAAGTTCTTTTTTTTTTTTTTTTTTTTGGTGGTACTGAGGGTTGGACCCAGGGCTTTGCACTTGCATGCTCTGCAAGTGCTGGACCACTGAGTTATGCCCCCAGCCCATTTTTTACTTTTTAAGACAGGGTGTTGCTAAATTACGCAGATTGCCTCTGGTCTTGAATTTGTAATCCTCCTGCCTCCACCTCCCGGGCCGCTGGGATTACAGGCGTGCGCCACTACACCCGGCATGCTAGGCGAGTTCTATACCACTGAGCTATATTCCCAACCCCTTATTTATTTTTTTTCTTGAGATGTGGTCTTGCTAAATTGTGGAGGCTGCTTCCAGCCTCAGACTTGTGATTTTCCTTCCTCAGCCTCCCAAGTCACTGCCAGCTCCTATTGCCCATTTAAAAAAAAACTATGGAGTTTTGTGGATGTTGTTGTTTTGCTATTGAGTTGTTTGAGTTCTTTGTATATTCTGAGTATTTATACTTTGTCAGATGTATAGTTTGCAAATATTTTCTTCCATCTTTGTTGATTATTTTCCTTGCTGTACAGAAGGTTTTTAGTTTGATGTAATTCCACTTATCTATTTTTGGCTTTGGTTTCCTATGCTTTTGGGGTCTTGTCCAAAGAATCCTTGCCCATTCTGCTATCCTGAAGCATTCCTTCTGTGCTTTCTTGTAGTAATTCCATAGTTCCAGGTCTTTTTTTTTCAGGCCTGGGTGTTGAACCCAGAGTCTCCCACTTGCATGCTTTGCAAGTGCTGGACCACTGAGCTGCACCCTCAGCCCATTCTTTTACTTTTTGAGACAGGGTCTCACTAAATTACACAGACTGCCTCTGGTCTCACACTTGCAATCCTCCTGTCTCCGCCTCCCAAGCTGCTGGGATTACAGGCGTGTGCCACTGCGTCTGGCTATAGTTTCAGGTCTTAACATTTAAGGTTTTAGTTCATTCTGAGTAGATTTCTGTAACAGAAAGCTAGGGATCATTTACTTTTATACAAGATAATACATTCATGCAGCTGTAAACCCCAAAAGAAAAGTAGTATGCAATGAAAGTTCTCCCAATTCTTGACCCAGGCCCTTAGTTCCCATCCTTGGAAGTTGTCAACATAGTTCTATCTATATTTTTGGTATTTTTTGTATATATATATATTTTTTTTCTTTAATTTTCCTAACTTTTTGTGTTAATGTACTGATCATATTGTGATGCCTCTTCCATTTGTAAAAAACCTATGTTTTTTCTCCATGTTAGTATATAAAGAGCTTCTTTATATTAGTATAAAAAGTGCTTGATTGTTTCTAATCTTTGTAAGTTTGTTATTTTAAATTATATCAGCTAACCTCATAAGAAAGACCCAATGTGCCTATTTGAGTGTTTCTGTAAGATAAAGTCCTAGAAGACAAGCTCTATGGTATGTACTTATTATCCTAGTGACTTGGGAGGCTGAAGCAAATGGATTGAAAGTTCAAGGCCAGAGGCAGCCTGTGAAATCTAGTGAGATCCTGTCTCAAAATAATAATAAAAAATAATATAAATTCAAAAGGGGCTAAGGGTTCAGCTCAGTGGTACAGCACTCACCTTGCGTGTGTGAGGTCCTGGGTCCAACCCCCAAGAACAGGGGGGGAAAAGAGATAAAGTCCTAGAAGTATAACTTTTGGCCTACATTTTACATGGATTTTAAGTTTGGATGGGCACTGCCAACTTTCTGTTCATAGAAGTACTAATTTACATTTCTCCAGCTATTTTTGTACTGCTTTTTAAATGAGGCCTGAAAGCATCAACTTACTTTATATCACTTGAGTGCTCTGCAGAATTGATCATAGTTAGTCTTTGCCCTCAGGAACTAACACTCAGGAAAGATAAGTTATTATCCAAATGCACACATGCACGCCCACACACATATGCATACACACAGAGGCTGTTAACTTAGTGTGATCCCTTTCTTCACATTTCTTTGCTTAATCTTAGAAAAGCCAGAAAGAGCGAGTGTAATGAAATGGGCAGAAACAGCTAGAAAGGTAGTTAATGAATGAAATTCCTCCCTTGTCACAGGGCTCATCATACTGTCACAGATGTCCTTTGCCCAGAGATTTAAAGAGGCTGCCTATTAGTCCATCCATGACACTGTGCAGGAGATGAGGGTAGGGAGAGAACATGAGTTAGAAGTCTGATGTCTAAAAAGGGAAGCTTAAACATATTTTTCCTCAGGAAAACTCTCCAAACTACATATTACTCTGGACTTAAATAATAATAATAAAATCTCTCCTTGTGACAGATTCTAATGGCAAATAATAAAAAGGCAATTTACAAATAGCATCTCATGCCTTGCCTGGCAAGATCCAGGAGGAAGCATCTAGTCTCACAGGATGGGCCAGCAACATAACACTGCTTCCATATGGCTCTGAATTCATTTCTGCTCATGTGACTTTACCTGTGAAGTGAAAGAATCCATATATTTTTCTCTTCATCAAAATAGCATGATAGATTGTTTAAGGGTTTTGCACTGGAATCACACAGTTGAAATGTGGCCAAGACCGACCAGGACTTTGAAGAGATGAGTGCTACCCACGCCCATTAAAGTGCTCAGGACATGGTTCTCCCTCTCGTTCTGAGAAACTTTGTACTCCAATAAACTCTTACTCCAAAAGTTAGCGCTATGTTGTTGTTCTCATTTATTCTCAAATTAATCATTTTCATACAATCCAAACTCCACCACAATACAATTACTTGTTCATCTGGAAATACACAGTGCTTTTCTGAATCATGGTTTTGTTTTTCTGTGCCTGGAAGGATCTCTTCCTCATTACTACATCTCAAAATCCCAGCTGTACTAGCTTCCACTAAGTTTTCCTCATCCTGCTTTGGTAAGTTTCATGTTGTCTTTCCTGTTACCCATACGCATGGTATATTTTCTGTTCTTATTTGGAATTCTGGACAGAATTATGTTTATGTATTTGCCTCTTCCCTTTTCTTGTGTTGGATTATAAACCCCTTTATGACACATATCATTATCCTTATATACACCTGGCTCACTTGAAAGGCATGCACACACACACGTGCCCATGCACAAACACACAATGTATGGATAGGTGTAATTATGAAGTAAGTAAGTGAACGAATAAAAAAATGTAACTTTTTGTAATTGGAATTGAAGTAAATGAATGAATGTAACTTTTGTCAATGGGTTGAATGGTGGGGGATATTTATCATAATTAATGGTATGTATTTGCAAGTAGAAACAATTGTTTCTTCCACTTTAAGAAGCCAGTAGTTTTCAGAAGCATCAATTACCTGGGCAGCTTGTTAAAACACAAGTTGCTGCCCCCACCAAAAGGTTGATACTATAGATCTGAGGATGAACATTTCTAACAAACTCAATTGCTAATGATGTGGCAGGTTTGGTCACCATATTGGGAGACACATTGTGGTTGCACAGCCATCTCTAGCAATTATTCCCCAGTCACTTTTGTCCCATTTGCTCTCATCTGCTTACCCAGAAGGATGTTTGACAGACACTAGGAATGCTTTTGACTGGGCTAGTGTATCAATGAACTGTGACTAATGGGAGACCAATAGCACATGACTGGCATTGTGTGGAAACTGGTGTTTCTTTGTACCTGTGATGGAATCCAAAGGAATCTTTTTTATCATGGTCCTTCTCTTCCATAGGAAGGATAGTAACACTTGTAGGTTAGCCACTAAATTGACTTCAATATACTATTGTAATAATCCTGGGATGGAAACACCTCATGGGGTCAGGTACCATGCTGACATAGAATTTGTATATGTCTATGCCCAGATTTAAAAAATCTGGGGTTACAAGAACATAATTAGCAAGACCCTTAGCAAAATAAAAATATGAGAGGTCCTTTGTTAAAAACCTATGAAGAATTTCCAGATATCAAAATGAGAACCTTACACTACATGTGGGGCCCTTCTAAGAGGACTACCTGTGTGTCAAGGTCACATGTCCATGAAGTTGTTCTGACTTTGGTCATGTTCTGACCTCGATCATGTAAGGGCTTCCATTCATTTCTAGAAGAAAAAGTAGATGCCAGGGAAAGGGCATGGGTGAGTTTGGAGGGGCTGTATGATGCCACTGTAGAGGGTGGGGCAGGAGCCTGGTGTTTCAGAAAGAGATGGCTCTCCTGGCCCCCTTTCTCTTCACATTTTTAGTGTGTTGCTTTTATTCTGGGTTGAGGGTTGAGGGTCATTAAAATGCACACTAGGGATTTAACCCAGGACTTCACAAATGCTAGGGAAGTGCTCCACCACTGAGCTATACTCCCAGCTGAAAAAGTCTTATTTTACAGAATCTTCTTGAACAAGAGCTAATTTATTTTCTCAGCAAAATGGAAGACAAGCCATCTTTGAAACTCAGATCTCTACACACTCCTGATTTCCTGAATTTCTGGTGAGATTTCCTGATCTTCTGATGGAAATATTTGTGGATGGTCATTTGTAATGCAAACAGCTTCTTCCCTCACCATCTCTTGAGAGAGCAGAAACAAATCTGTTTCTAAAGAAACCATGTAATATTGAAAATTTATATGATGATTTTAATTTTAGGAGAAATTTTAATTTGTAGAGTTTCAACCTTCCAGTTCTTCAGAGCCTGAGAACTTATTAAAGTGGAGGGCTAAGATCTAGAATATCCGTAGTAGGTGGCCTTAATTTTGAATAGCTCCTCTATGTTCACAAAATCAGTACAACAGAACCTCTGAAGGCTTTGGAATTTTGTGGGTTTGAAAATGACAGCCTCTTAGAATCTTCAGTTCTTTACCACATTAAAACATTACTTCCCATCTCATGATGTTGCTTTAGTATCATTTCCTCAACATCAGAGGTAGGTGGGTGGAGGTGGGGAACATCACAGGATGAGTGCTTTTCTTTTTTATCTTTTATAGCGTGACACTTGAGTATTTAATATGGCTCTTTTGATAATCGCTTGTGTCATTATTGAAGAAATCAGGAAAGCTACTGGATTTCCCCCACCCCGCATTTGGTTCAAAGATACTTCAACCCTTATCTGCTATATTCTGCTTCAGCTCTAGGGATGAAAGTGAGTTGGGAAAACTGATGTGAGGCAAATATTCAGCCTTCCAAAGAACTTGCACTGCTCTGCTCCCTAGTTTTTGTTATTTGGGCAAAGATTGATTTTTTTCTTCCTATTTTATGGGTTTGCTCTGATTCTCCCCTTTTCCACCACCTTTCCTTTAAAAATCCGAACTGTATGCTGCTGAAAAGCTGCTGCTGACACACGGCTGTTTCAAGAATGCTGAAAAGATTGAAATATTTGAATTTATTCTCTCCTTTGCATGTCCCTGAATTAAAAATAAAAGTCCTAAAAGTTACTGAAACAATGTTTATTTGGTAACTATTACAGCTTCGTAGAGCACCATTGTTCGTTCAAAATACCTTCCCCATGTGGAAAGTGTTTCTTTCAAATATTGCTTCAATTGCTAAAATAAAGGCAAAATAAAGATGAGTTATGGCCAGTTCCTAAGAGCTGTTCTGCTATTTGGTCATTCAGAATAAGGTACAGCCATTCACTTAAAAAATCACTTACTCAGCAGAATTTACTTCTGTTTTCCTCCCTATAATTTAGAGCTTGGTTATAGTTTAATAACACAATATACTCTAGTTCACTATCCCCATAAAACTTGCAGGCAGGGAAATAGCTATATCAGATACATTCCTGTTCTGGTTGAAAAAATGAGATCTTGCAGTTGGATCTTGGTGGAAATGGAGCTGTGAAATTACAAGGCAAATTGAGTTCACTGGACATTTTTGCTGAGATCAGGGTACTAGAGACTCTACCTGCAAACCTCCTGGGGGCCTGCCTCATCAGCACGCTCAGCTGCTCTCACTCAGCTTAATGTCTGAATATTTGTATTGATGGTTAGTGTCTAGTGATGCAATATTGCAAGAGTTTTAATTGAATTGAATAGAGCTTCTAGAACTTTCCCAAAGAAGAGAGAACAGTCTCAACTATTACGGAAGTTAAATCGAGGGTAATTGCAACATAATTTTTGCTTTCTATTTTTCATGGCAAGCATATTTCACTTTGTTGGTAGTGAAAAAGTGGAGTATAGAATCATTGAATTATGGAAGGCTAGGGAGTATCTTATTATCTATATCACTTAACGATAGTGTTACTGTAGGAATTTAGACTATGTCTTTCAAATTGCTAATATTTGAAACTCAGGATCAAGGATCTGTGTTGGGAGCTATTATTTTTTCTTGGAAAAAGCTTTTTATTTTTTGCTTTAAGCACTGTGTTATTGGGTAGTATTAGTAATATTTGATGATTTTTTTGCTTTCAGTGAATAAGACCTAAGAATAACAAATTTTATTAAAAATTTTTCACTTTAATATTTCTATCATAGTCATACATTTATTTCATTTCTAAAATATCAATCTGTATTTTCTTGTGGAGAGTAGCAGTCCTTTGCCTCTTCCTACCCCATTGTCATCCTTACGACCCAGCTTCAACTTGGATCCCTTGACTGCGGTGGAGTTCTCCAGGCTTCCTTTCCTTTGTAAATAATTATTTGAGGGAAAGGAAGAATTTTGATGTTATACAAACCTCAAGTTACTCATTTCTCTTTTTAAACATTAGTTTATTACTGAACTCAGGACCTTGTGTATGTTAGGCGAGTACTCTACCACTGAGCAGCAGCCCAGTTTTAATTTTTTTTGAGACAGAGTCTTGCTGAGTTGTATAGGCTGCTTCTGGCCAGGAATTTGTGATCCTCTTGCATTATCCTCCCAAGTCAGTGAAATTATAGTATATACTATGTCACCTGGCCAAGTTATTCCTTTTTAAATCAGGCTGGGCACATGCTTTCCAATTTTATTCAACTGATTCACTAATTTTGATGCTTAAATTCCCTCTGGTTTGACTTGTATGGGCCTCTTCATCATGTGGGATGCTGACATGTTCCTATTTCTTGAGTACTTCTATATTTCCTGAAAGAGAAGGATAGTGCAGTCTCATCTTGCATGCTCCCTGCACCAGGCCTGAAATCATTCATTTCCACAAGGGGCCCTTATTCAGTTGCTGTTGTTGTTAGGTTCCATGAGTCAAGTCCGACTCATAGTGACCCTATATACAGCAGATCGAAACACTTGCCGATTCTGTGCCAGGCAAACCATCTTCTTTATGTTTAAGCCCATTGTTGCAGACACTGTGTCAGTCCATCTGGTGGAGGGTTTTCCTCTTTTGCGTTGACCTGCCACTCTCCCAAACATGATGTCCTTCTCCAGGGATTGTTCTCTCCTGACTACATATCCGAAATTTGTAAGACGCAGTTTGTCCATTCTTGCTTCCAAGGAGCACTCTGGTTGTACTTCTTCTAGGACAGATTTGTTGGTTCTTTTGGCAGTCCATGGTATATTCAATAGATGTCTCCAGCACCACAATTCAAAAGCATCAATTCTTTTTCTGTCTCTCTTGTTCAATGTCCAGCTTTCACAACTACATGATGCGACTGATAATACCATGGCATGAGTCAGACGCACCTTCGTCTTCAATGTGACATCTTTGTTTTCAATACTCTAAAGAGATCTTTTGCCACAGCTTTTCCTAGAGCAATGCATCTTTTGATTTCTTGACTGCTGCTTCCACGGGTGTTGATTATAGAGCCAAGCAAAGTAAAATCTTGGACAACCTCAATCTTTTCTCCATTTATTGTGAAGTTGCGTGCTGATCCAGTCATGAGGATTTTTGTTTTGTTGATGTTTAGTTGTAACCCATATTGAAGGCTATGATCTTTGATCATCAGTAAATGTTTTAAATCCTCTTCACTTTCAGCAAGAATTGTGTCATCTGCGTAACGCAGGTTGTTAATGAGTCTTCCTCCAATCTTGATGCCATGTTCTTCCTCATAAAGTCCAGCTTCTCGGATTATTTGCTCAGCGTATGAATTGAAGAGATAGGGTGAAAGTATACAGCCCTGACACACACCTTTCTCAACTGTAAACCACTCAGTGTTTCCTTGTTCTATTCGAACAACTGCCTCCTGGTTCATGTACAGATTTCTCATGAGCACAATTAGGTGTTCTGGTGTTCCTATTTTCCGAAGTGTTACCCATAATTTGTTATGATCCACACAATCAAATGCCTTTGCATAGTCAATAAAACATAGATAGACATCTTTTTGATATTCTCTGCTTTCAGCTAATATCCACCTGACATCAGCAATGATGTCCCTGGTTCCCCGCCCTCTTCTGAATCCCGCTTGATTTTCCAGTAATTCCCTGTCTATATACTGCTGCAGTCACTTCTGAATGATCTTTAGTAGAATTTTGCTGGTTTGTGATATTAATGATATTGTCCAATAATTTGCACATTCAGTTGGATCCCCTTTTTTGGGAATAGGCACAAATATGGATCTCTTCCAGTCAGTTGGCCAAGTAGCTGTTTTCCAAATCTGTTGGCATAAACATGTTAACACCTCCAGTGCTGCATCTGTTTGTTGAAACGTCTCTATTGGTATCCCATCAATTCCTGGAGCCTTGTGTTTCACCAGTTCTTTCGAGGCAGCTTCCACTTCGTCCTTCAACACCATTGGTTCCTCTTCATATGCAACCTCTCGCAATGGTTGGTCATCTACCAATTCTGTCTTGTATAATGACTCTGTGTATTCTTCCCATCTTCTTTTGATGTTTCCTGCATCATTTAGTATTTTCCCTGTAGAATCTTTCACTACTGCCACTCGAGGCTTGAATTTTTTCTTCACTTCCTTAAGCTTGAGAAACACAGAGCGTGTTCTTCCCTTTTGGTTTTCTGCCTCCAGCTCCTTGCACATGTCATTATAATATTTGTTTTTGTCTTCTCCAGCTACCTTCTGAAATCTTCTGTTTAGTTCCTTAACTTCATCATATCTTCCTTTTACTTTAGCTGCTGGACGTTCAAGGGCAAGTTCTACTGTCTCTTT